>VZTV01018096.1:0-43527 GCA_013400875.1 Anhinga rufa | reverse complement strand
TTTTTTTTTTTTTAGCAAAAGTCCTGATTGCTGCCAATAATTACTTGGCCTCCTCTTGCTTCTTTGCTTTCTAAATAGTTTTCTGTCTAGTAACTTCATGGAGGGCTCTTCTGCTGCCACGTAAGTTCTTGAGGTGATGTGCACTGACCAGACAGAAGAGGAGAGATGCTGTTTTCATCTTTGTCGCAGTCTCATGGCGTGGCACTGAGAAAAGGCTGTCCTCTTCCCTGTTTTTTGCCTTGTTGCAGTTGGAATAAAGTTGCTTCTTAGGAGTGCTGCTGTGCTCAGTTTAAATGTTTGCGGTATCTTGGCGGCCTAAAGGTGGTCTTTGTAAGTAGCAGTATTTCAGGGTGGGGGCTTTTCATTTGTTTGTCTTGGAAATTAGCAGTGTGTTTCTAGCCTACTTGTTGATAATTTCAGTATTCCTCACTTACCCACCTGCTTGGAAAGATGTTTTAGGAAGACGCAGAACAGCATGATAAAATTTCATGTCAGACATGGTTGAAACAAGTATTAAGTTTCTGGCCAGCGTAATGAATGAAAATAGCTTTCTTAAAGGAGCAGCAGCTGTGTTTTTGTTGAAGAACGCAGGAATTAAGAATCAAACAAATCTGAAGCACTGTGAGCTGGGTGCAAAAGGAAAACTGGACCTCATCCAAAAACTTGTGACAGCAGAGTAATTTTTTCTTTCTGTATCTTTCAACAGCTTGTGTTTATATTCATGTTTAGCTGTAGAACAAAGACAACTACATACTGATGATGGTGCTCACAGAGAGGAGTATATGATAAAGCATGTAGCAAAATGCAGGCAGGGGGAAATGCACTGTATGCATATTACATGTGCATGCATGCCTACGAGCCTTCTGCTAGGTGGATATTTTGAAATGACTGAAAACAAGTGAGATTAAACAGTGACTTTCTCACCCTGTCTTTTCCAGAAGGTGTCACTGTTCTGTTGGTGCGCAGGGGCAAGGAAGTTGTACTTGGAGGAAGGCTTGGCTGAAAGATCCCAGGCTTCCTAGAGATTTTTTTTGGTCTGCTTAGCAGTCTTTCATTAGGGTGCATTTTAATAGGGAATTGTATTTAAAACAGCTCTCACCTTCCCCTTTCTCCCAGTCTGAAATTCATTCCTCAGGAAATGGTACCCTAACTGTTCAGTTACTTGTGGCTGCCCCAAAGCCAGATAAGGCAAATTTAGTGCTTAGAGTGTGGTACTGGGAGCTGGTATTTCTGTGTGGTTTATCCCCGTTTCTCCTGGTAGCTTGCTGTGTAACCACTGAAGGACATCTTTGTAGTGGGTGTAAATCTTAAGATGAATGTTACTCCCGAGAGAATGTATTTTCTTGGAGCAGATACAGAAGTACCAAGTATTAAGTATGGCTTTGATTAATTCAGTTGATACTATAGCTTGTGGGTAGATCCCGTAGCCTAACTAGCCAGTCTCTTTACTGCAGATCTCTCTAAAGTGAAGCTGATGAGGTTTGATGATCCTGTGCTTGGGCCACGCCGTGTTCCAGTCCTCGGCAAAGAAGAAGCAGAGAAGACGCCTATTCTGGAGCAAGCAGTCTTCCACATTGACCTGGATGAGAAACGCGTTCACATTACTGAGAATGGCCTGACAAAGGACATTGGTGACACCATTGTTTATCTCGTTCATTAAACTGGCGCATACCCGGCTCGATCCCTGGCAGTGAGAAAGTTCATAGAGTGACTTTGAAACCACCTGTAACGAAGAAAGATGAGAATTTGTTCTATAAAAAAAAAAAGCTCACCCAAACCAACCTAATTTTGCATGCAAGTTCACCCCTACTCTTTTAAACATGGATATAATAAAATTATTTTCCTCTGGCCCTTTGGCTTTTCTTGAAAAGAAACAGTTATCCTGAAAGTTAGCACGGCAAATGTTCCTCTTCATCTGTGGCTGTGCTTCAGAAGCAAACTGAAGTACCACACTCGGCATTCTGCTCCCTCCTAACTAGGCTAGGATCTGGGTAGAGAAGTTGGTTGTAAATCTCCTGTAATGGAGGGGAAAAAGTTGCTCGCACAGTTCTGTATTTTACTTTTCAATGACCCGGGTGACTGAACACCATGATGGCACTTTTACACAGAGTAGCAGTTCAGAAGTAATTCGATGCTGAAGAACTCTTAAGCAGGAGTTAAATATGAAAGTGTCTGCTTCTCAGCTCTTAAAATGGGAGCGCCTGTAGCAAACACTGTTAAAGACTTGACTTTTCCTTATTCTTTCATAAAACCCTTCATAAATCTATTTTAAGTAGAAAGGTTAAGCGTTCTTTTCATAGATTTTAAATTGTGATGTTTTTTGGTAATTTCAGGGCTATCGCAGACTGCTTTTTCCCTTTTTTGAGTTGTGAATCATCCCATACAGCTTCAGGACTTCTGCCTGCGAATTCATGAAGGTGGCTGGTGACAAACAGCATACTTTGTTCTGCACCATTGCTCTTTGGCAGTTTCACGGTTCTTGATGCTCCGTATGGCTTAACATTTGAACTTCCTCTAATAATATGTTACGGTGTGGGAGGAAAGAGCAGGAGCCCAAGACTGCTGTACTGAGAGCACCAAGCACTGCTGAGCGTGCCGTTTTCTGCCCCTCCCTTTATTATCCCTTTGAAAAGGCAGGTTTTGTGGTTATACAGAGACAATACGAGAGCTTTCCTTCGCTATTGCTTCTCCCCAGTCCTGCTAAGCGAATACTCTGGTGGTTCTCTTAAAAAGGTTTGCTTGTCAAGAGAAAAAGTGATGCCGCAGTCTAAGGCAGTCCCTGGGTGCTGGGGATCCGCAGGTGGAAGGGTCGAGGCTAAATACCCCTGCTGCTGCAGGGTCTTGGGAGGAAAACTTTGCCAGCCCTAACCTGACGGGCCTTTTGAAGTTGTGGGAATGCCAGCGGGCAAGGGGAATGCCTGCGGTGGGCAGAGGCGCCTGCTTGCCGGTTCAGGTGAGCCTGTCCCTCGGTGCCCTGGGCTGGTGGGCAGCTGGCGGTGCCTTCTCAGTGCAGCCTCTGGGAGAGAAGAGCCCAGGCCGCAGCACGGCCGCAGGGACCTGGCGCCGCGGGGGCCCGGCTGCAGCAGTGCGCTGGTCGCATCCCTTCATCTCTGCAGCTGGGACGCGGCTCTTTGCTAGAGGTTTGGGTAGTCCGAGATTTGAATTCCCTTCCAAACTGGAAAAAATAGACCCCAGCATACATATCCAGTGCTACTTCTCATACGGCTGTTTCCATTAGGTGTTTGGAGCTCGATTTCAGAGCATGATGGTGAGATGCCTGTGCTGGTGCTGCTCTGGTACATGCCTTTGAGAGCTCCATTTTTCTGCTCGGTACGTGGCTGTTTCACGCTCAGACCTCACCTCTGGATTTCTCGCTCTGTACCAGTTGCTTTCCAGTGCAAAGGGTTGAAAGCGAGAGAGGTCCCCTTGTTCCTCCAGCGCTGGGGACCCCTTCCCTCCAGCCAGCCCTGCTGCAGCGTGGTGGTGGGAGAGCGAGGTGTTCCAGCGTTGTGATTGCGGAGCCTCCCGAGCCTCTCCTCGCAGGAATGGGAACCCGATCCGACTCTGCACTCGCTGGAGGAGGGATTGCAGCTGCCAGGGTGGGAAGTTTGAATGCCCTCAGTGATGGGTGAGCTCCGTGCCCAGCTCCGTTGTGGGTAAGCGCGTAAGCTCTGCGACAGCGTGACACGGTGCCTCTGGTCAGCACGGGGAGAGGGGTTTAAAACACTCTGACAAAGGTTCCAAGTGGTGAGGGGTCGATGTGCTCGCAGAAACGGGTCTCAAATACCGCTCTTGTTTGGCCGGCTCTCTCTGAACGAATGTGGCTCGAAGGCTGCGAGCAGGTGTCTTAGGACAAGAAAAAGGATTTGGGGTTTCCAAATGGGCCTTGGTGGATGCAAGACTTGCCCTGTTGTCTCCAGAGGCTGGTGCTGGGTACGTGACGGCGGAGGCGATGCGTTGTGGAGCAGGAACCCTTGTGCTGCCCCTTGCAACTCGGCAATGGGTGCTCTTCCCACGTACGCGCGCTTTGGTCACCAGTGCGCCACAAAGAGCAGCCGAGGACCGGGTGAAGCGAGCTGGTCGGAAAGGTTTCCTTAATTTCCTAATACAAAAGCAGCTTTATTAGTTCCAAGAAGCAGGGATTACAGCAATAAAAATCTAATGTACTGACAAAGCAGCAGCCAGATAGTCCAAGCAGATAAAAATTAGTTTTAGAACAAGAAATATTGCTTCCTTACTCTTGGTGTTTTTCCCCTTTGGCAGCTGTCTAGAGAGCAAAGACTTTCCCACGGATGTTTGGGAGAGCTGGTTCGTAAAGTGGGGGTTGTGCCTGCCGTTGGGGGAGGGGGGGGGTTGGTGTTGGGTTTTTTTTTTCCTGCCATGAGGGGCAAGTTAAACAGCGGTGGTATTTCTTACAGCCTCGGTTCAAGTGAATCAGCCAAACTGCTTATTAATGAGCAAGATAGAGCTAAAAAGCTGGATTATTTTTTTTTTTTCCGTGGTAGTTTGTTGGCTTCCAGGAGATGTCACTGCTATGCTGGTTCTTGTGCGTTTTTTCCCAATAAAAGCTAGTAACAGGATAAAGAGGCTTTGTTGGTATTAGATTTCCCACATTATTAACAACATTCTGGCCTTACTTAGTAGTCCCCATGTCACGATTTTGGTTAGAGAAATCTGGAAAGGGAACCTTTTTTCCTTTTAACTGAGCCAGTTTTTGACGTACATAAACACCCGGCCGTGAAGAGGAGGGTTATTGCTGTTATTTCCCGGCTCTTCCAGTTTCCTCCTGTAGCACCACAGGATATTTCCCTGGCTTTGAGCCCTTCGGTTTTCCACTATTCAGGAGAACGCACGGACGCTCTTCTCCGAAATGTTGCGAGGCGCAAGTAACGTTTCTTACCAAAGGAAGTTAAAATATTTTGAAAAGTTCAGAGGAACAGCAAGTGCCACCAGCCGCACCGCCTGATGCCTCGGCAAGCTGGACGGAGCCTGGGGCTGCACAGCGATGCCAGCAGCGGGAAAGCCAGCTCAAGGCAGAAAGCAGGCTTTTCCTCTCGGCAGACGCTTCCCGGAGTGGAAGGAGCGCGTCCCCCGCCGCGCTGCTGCTCTGCCGCCCGTCTCGGCGCATCCAAGAGAAGCGGCAGGTTTCGATGCACTTGTCTCCTACACGCGTCCAGCCAGGAGTCGCTCGCGCCGTGGAGGAGGCAAGGGGTGACCAAGGCACCGCGAAACTGCCCCTTCCGCGTGCCGGCTCTGCAGGTCCTTGGTAAATGTGCCTCGTTTTGAAAACAGAACGCACCACCCCTCGTGAGTTAAATCTCCCCTGGCGTTAGCGAAGTGCTGGGATGCTTTTCGCCCACTGGCGGGGTTTGGGATCGGTACGTTTTAGCAAGGAAGGCTCTACAGCACGAGCGTGCCCGTGGCTGCCTTGCAGACCCGCTGCAGCTGCCCTTCTTGCCCACTGGGTTTGGCTCTGTCCTCTGAACCCGATTCAGCCGAATGCTTTAATTTGAGAGCCTTCCGCCGCCTGGGTGGCGGGGAGAGGGGTTGAGGGGTGGCCCCGGCAGCCGGGAGCTGGTATGGAGCTCCACGTCAGGGCGCGGAGCGTGGTGACGTCCTCTGCTCTGCGCGCCGGGGCTGCTCCCGGTGCCGAGGCGCCTCTTCCCACGCCTGGCTGGAGGATGTCGTGCCGCTGACAGGACCAAAGTCTCTGAGGTCCCGTCGCCATTTATTCTTTCTTGGGTAATGCCTGAGCAGGGGACTTCTGTTCTTTCTGGTCTCAGGTAAGGAGTAAAGTTAGGAGCCCCATCCTTCGTTAACTTCATAAATCATCTGGTTTATATATGTATATAAATACATAAACCATATAGCTGATGAGAAATGAAAGCTCGCTGTTGCATATTTTGCTCTAAAGTGTCTCTCCGCAGTGAGGCTTGGGTAGGGCTCCTCTTACTCAGGAATTCAGTTCAAAGCAGTTTATTAATCCCTCCAGGCTTTGCTGGCAGAAGAGAGAATTATTGACTCTGTGGCACCAGCAAAGTATCCAGAATCTATATTTTGTTTAAAGCAGAAGCAGTTATTCTTCACCAGTGCCTTACTGTATCAGGAGGATTGCGTGACCTTTGGTGAGTTATCTTCCGCGGAAGCGGGGAGCAGCAGAAATCGTCGCGCAGGAGCTGGAGATGCACGTCGGCTGCTGAGCCGGGGAGAGCTGCCCAGAGCAGCTGCCGGGAGGGTGGTTTAGAACGGTCTCTCTTAACATTTGCACCGTACTTTCGAGGATCGCCATCTCTATCAGCCGGTTCTCGGGCTGCCCGTGGGGCAGCAGCAAACCTCAGCGCTGTTGCAGAGGTGGGCTGCGGGCTCCATCTGGTTAACGTGAAGGGGCTGGGGGTGTCCTCGGGCTCCCCGTCCCGTCCCGTCCCGCGGGCTGCTGGGGCTCAGGAGCCCGGTGAGGGAGCGGCACCACCAGCACCCGACCACAACCCTCCGCCCTGGCAAAATGGGTGTTGGCGCTTGAGGCCCCAGCCAGCGACATCGTGACTGGCTTGTTACGCTACCAGAAGGACCGCGGATCTGGTCGCAGCACGGCTTTTAGCATCCAGGAGGTAATTTGTGGTGATGCAGCTGCGAGATGCTGAAGCCCTTGCGGGTATCGCAACTCGCTCGGGAAGCGCTCGTGCCTCGCTGTAGGTGTGGAGGGTGGCGGGGATCGGTGCGGAGCTCGGCAGCAGGGAGGCGCAGGAGCAAGTGAATCCTTGGAAGGGAGCTGGTGTAAAATAAAGCAAAAGGGTAGTGCTAATCCCATGACTCTTCTTTCCTCCCCCACAAGGTCACTCCAAATCTGTAGTGTGCGTGTGATTAAAAATAGACAGGATCTTTTAATTTTGCGCGGTGTTGCTTCTTTCTCCAGAGCACAGCAGAGCAGCAGGGGAGCCCGTGAGGAGCCAGCCAGCGTGGCCGTCGCTGCCGCTGCGGGGACCGGACCGCTGGCCCCTTCGATACCTGCTGCATCAAGGCGATTCGTAGGAGCGCGCGTGGCTCCTTNCGCCCGCGGGGCCCGCTGCGTTCGGGCTCCGCCATGCCCCCGCCGCCCCGGCCGGGGCTCTGGCAGCGGAGCACGGCCGCCTGCGCCGCGGGTGCCGCCGAGAGCTGCGGCGAGGCGAGCCTGCCTTTCGTCTGTGGCACGAAGGGGATTCAGTTGTTGCTCCCCTGAACTTTAAGCAGTGGCAGTTCGAGTAATTTCTGATCCATTAAGCAGAGATATGTCTCCAGGAGGAATAATTTTTATTTCTTTTGATGTTTTATTTCTTTAGTAGCAGATTGGGGTTTTGCATCCTTTTTTCCTTTTTATTTGGGCGGGGGTCACATTACTTTCCTCCAGGTTTCTTTTATGTCTTTCATAATGTGTGAGGAGGAGAAAAGCATAACTACTGATTTGCATGGAGGATGTGAGTTAGGTTCAAAGGCACGGAGCACTTCAGCAGTGCTTTCTGAAAAGCGTTCTTCGCGTTTTGTTCTGACACCACTGGAAGAGCTGGGCTGCTTGTTTGACGGAGGGAGGTTTGCAATGCTCCTTGGCTGAACACGTGGGAGCTGGGCTTTGCAGGCGGGCTGGGGCGCCCGCGGGGAGCCCAGCGGTGCCGGGGACCTCGGGCCTCGCTCTGGGCAGCTGGTCCTGCCCGCACCTTTCCCTGCTCCAGGATCTCGGGTAGAGAAGGCAAAACCAGGCTTCTGATCAGTTATTCCAGCCGATGCTTTTTTTGCTTTCCATTTCTGGCTGGATCAGTTGGGTCGTGAGAATGTGCAACGAGTGCTAATTACTGAAAACTGGGGGCACAGCTCTGACCTCCAAACCTCTGCTCTGTACAACCTAAAATACCCTTCCTGTACAACCCAAAGTATCCTCCTTCGGTGGGTTTTGATTCTCTTGCCATGCCAGCTGCTCTCACAGGTACAAATGCAGGCAGTCTCCTCATCCAGAGCGGCGGGAGGGCTGAGACCCTCTTCCTTCCCAGCTTTTGGCATTTTTAAAGAGCTCACTTAAAATACTGCCGGGGTTCCATGAACAGGGACTTGCCTTGAGTTAGCAGGACAGCAAGCATGGCATGGTTATAACAGGGCATTGTTTAAAGTACTGCCAGTGCTGTTACGAAACAGACTTAAACAACGTGGTTCCATAGTAAAGGTCCGAGAGCTCCGGTTCTGCTGGAGGTGGCGTTTGGTGCTGGATGTCTGTACCCCTGAACTGCAAACGGAAGGCAATGCAAATGAAGTGCAAGAGGCTGCGATAGCAAAGCTCTGCTGAGTTTACTTCGGGCAACAGCAGTGAGAGAGAAAGCTAACTACCAGAATGGGAGGCAGCACTGCCCTGCTGGGTGCTCCCGGGATGGTGCGGTTCGTACCTGCTTCGCCTTTGCTGCTGCTGCAGCAACGTTTCACAGACTTTGAGGTCTCTCTTCGCTGCTGTTGGAGATGGAGCTAGCGAAGGGTTTTCATTCTTCCAGTTAATAGCACCAGCTCACCTGGCAGAGGAGACGACACCTGGTCCCCATGTGTGGTGGGACTCGGTCCAGCGTTGGAGGCAGCATCTGCCATAAATACGGGGCACCTGCTGGAACTGAGGCAAGGTTTTGACATACGCACACAGAGCAGTTAGGAAACATCCCTCTTTCCTCCGGTGTAAATCTGTTGGGGATCTGAGAACTTCAGCTGAGATTTCCCTTGTCTAGCAGCCTTAAAAATTTTGGGACGTGCAACTGTGCAGATTTATTACCCAAATGCGCTTGCCCCGCTGTTGGAGCCGGGCTGTGCTGCTCGGGTCTGCCTTGGCTGTGGGTGCTGGCGGTGCCCCAGGTGGTCCGTGGCTGGGGTGCAGCCTGGCCCAGCGCTATGGGCAGTGTCGGTGCCTCCCCTGCGGGCTCAGCCAGGGAGAGGTGCCAAACGGGTCGGTCTCGGCGTGAGGAGAGCTCTTCCCTCGCCGGGGGGTTTTGGCCGGTGCCCCCTTCCCCAGAGGCACTGCTGCAGCTCGGTTCCCACAGCCAGGGTCAGAGCCTTGGAGCGATCTGGTCGAAATGATGTAAACACGAGAGGTTCATTTGGGGCTCAGTCCTGGAGAAGATGGATCCCCCCCACCCCCCATGCTGTTTGCACTGGTGCGTGCAGGATCCTGCAGCCAAATTCCTTTTTGATCTGGAAACCTCTGCTGTTGCCTTGATGCATTTTAAAAGCAGAACTAACGTGTTAAATCTAAGGAATTGCCCTGTCTCCTGCGCGGAGGCAAAAGCAGCGTTTGTTTTATAATGGAACGGTGACTCCAAGCAACTACTCATGTTTTTAAAGTACTTTGTAAGAGCAGGAGTGCGTGTGTCTGTGCAGCTGCTGTAGAACTGCACAGCCCAGAGCTGATGCTGTACAATACACATCGCCGTGTAACCGGGGTGGCAGGGAGCAAGGAGCGCGTTCAAGGCAAGGGGGAGATGGGGCCAAGGGCTTGCACCCACCGAGCATCCTCACATCCTGCTTTTAGTGAAACCTGTGGGCGTCCAGCACCCCTCAAAATCTGTCCTCCCTGTGTTGAAGGTGTACTGGGCAGAGGATTCCAGGTCACGGGCTGAAACGAGCTACCCCAGCGCAGGGTAATTCACTGGATCGGGTCTGGATCTGGCCCGTGAGTTCACTCCCGCTGTGGGGTGACCTCGGTAGTTCACGCAGGATGAGGTGGAGAAGCTTTTGGTCTTTGGTCGTTGTGTAAACCCCGCTCGCTCCTCCCGGGGGCCCTCGGAGGAGACCGGCAGCGCTCCGGGCTGCTGGCCGCCTGCTGCCGGCCAAGGGGCGCGAGAGCTGGAGCGGCACGCTGCCGCTTAGCTGAGGGCGTCCTGGCTAAAAACCTCCCGGCGAGGAAGCCTGAGTCATGATTCTCTCTATCCACCCAGTCCTTCTCCCTCACCACCCACCATGCAAAATGCCTTGTTTTTAAAAATAAAATGCACGAGTATTTTATAGCAGCGTCTCTCTCTGCTGCTTCTCGTCCCCTTCGGTATGTTAAACTTGGACATAACGCCCAATAACCCCAGTGTGTCAACCCGGGATTTAATGCCCAATAACCCGCTCCTTCTGCCAGATCATTGCATTACAGCGGTTTCCTGATGCAGCAGTGGCCCTGAGAGCATGAGCCCAAATTGCCGTCTTCAGCTGGGACTCGGGGTCTGAAAACTTCGTGCAGACTTTCTTGCTGCTCTTGGGAGAGCAGCAGTGACCCACTCGTTCTGCAGCTGGAGAGCTCACAGCAAAGGGCTAGCGCTGTGGTGCATCGCAAGGGGCGAGACTGGGAGCAGGACCAGGGTCCTGGCCCTGCGCTCTGACTGTCCCTGCCTCGGCGGACTTGCTTCCAACCGCGGAAAACGGAGTAAAGCGCTGTGCTCTCCTCTTTACCGGAGATCTCGGGCCGGGGGGGAAGTCAAGCAGTGCTAAATATTTTCATTATATTTGCTTGTAGGTTCCTGCTGGGGCAAAGAGGGTTGAAAACGGAAAGCAGGAGCTTGAGCCGGAACGCGGCTGGTGAGAGGGAGAGCGGAGCTCCTGCTCCCAGCCCCAGCGCCGCGTAGCCCTCCTCCCTGCGCCGCTTGTTCCCAGCTGGCAAAGCGGCAACCCGAAATAAGACAGCGAAAATAAACGTTCCTGTTTTTTTCATGCAAAAAGTTTTAATGGTAACACAGCAGCTTCCGCGGGATGGCGTACCGCCGGCGCCGGGCGCCGGGTGCTTCACCGAGGCCCGCGCTCCCCGCTGGGTGAGCCCCGCCAGGCGAAGCCGGCTGATGGGGTAGGGCGCGCGCGCTGCAGCTCCGTGCTGCCTCTCGCGCCTCCAGCGAGCAAGGGGCCGAAATCCACTTGGCTCCGATCAACTAATCTACAGGCTACAGATCTAAACATTAGGGCTACAAACTTAGACAAATAAACTTCTGAAACTTAAGATGTTTTTAAACCATTGTTTTTCGGTTACAGAAATACAAAATAAATATCTCGAAGGTTAATACAAAACAGAAAATTAATATCTTTTTGTTTATTGGCTTCTTTCTTCTCCCTAGTAGTATGTTAAATTGAAAAAACCTTTTTAAAAAATGAACTTCACATCATGGAAAAAATATTGAGCGTCGCTAAATTTGTACAAGTGTCTCTAAACATTAAACTAAATATATGTATTTTATTTATTCCTCCTACCCATCACCAAATAAGAGAAGATTATATATCCCACTGCTTCTAAACATATACATGTAAAAATAGTCATTTCTGTTTTCTCATTTATAGTAACATGGCTGTAACATTTCATTATAATGTCCTGGGCTCAGTGCAGAAAGAAGACAACAAAATTCCCTGGCCTGTTGCGTAGGGGAACAAGGTAAATGACTGTTTGCTGGTCCCTACTGCCTTTACCATTTGTTTCGGTTGGACCTTTGGTATAAATAGATCTTTTTTCCACTTCTGTTAGATGTGTAGTCTTCAGCAGCCCGACCACCACGCGGTACCTCGTGCGCCAGCCCACGGCTGGCTTCCGATCGTTCACAGCTTCCCATTTGAAGCAGGTACAAAGCGATCAGCTCGTGCAAGCTCCCACTGCCCTCGCTGGTGAGTCCCCACTGCTTCACCTGGACAGTTCTGGGTTCTAAACACTGATTTTTTTTTCTTTTTTATGTGTATTTTGAAATGTTACTTTTTAAACAGGGGAGATACTGAGACTTAAGGCAAAAAAAACTGGAAAACTTAAAGCCTATAGCTATTATTACACTTAAAACTTGTAGTTGCACAAATGAACTGCAATAACTATTGGGCAATGAATAAACCTGCTGAAATAAAGATAAATGTACACATGAATTTACACACATCCTGGGCTGCTCAGCGTGCCCAGCTGGACTGTTTTGGGGCCAATGCTGGCATTCCTCTTCCCTGGCCTAGGCGCGGAGGAGGGATGGGCGACGGGCCACCCCTCCTGCCGCTCCGGGCTGCGCTGGGCTCGGCGGCTCCGCGGCGGCAAAGCTGGCTGGCGGCGGGCTGGAAGAGCTGCAGGGGTAGGGGGCTCTTCGGTAAAGGCTGCTTATTCTCTCAGATTTTTTCTTCTCAAGCTGATTTCTTGGGTTTTCTGAACGTAGAGATGCTTGGTGTTTTAAGAGTTCTTGTTTTGCTTTGGTGGCTCATGAAAAATTAAACAGGACGAAGTCAGGAAATAAAATGCTTGAAAATAAGTGGTCATTAAAGCACCTGGTGACTGAGAGTATGTCGTGGATTAGAAGTCTGAATGCTCTACAACCCTAAAGGTGTTTTTTCTAACGTTAGTTTTAGAAAATGGACCATTACCAGAGGGAGAACCGGGTGGCTGGGAGAGTGGAAGAAGTAAATATCTGGTGTCCTGCACGCTGTGGCGTTTCACTAGCCTACCAGTACTGGCATACTCTTTTGTTCTAAAGCCTCAGGTTCTTGGAATTGTGTTCAAAAATAAAAAAAATTCCCTTTGACTCCCGTGTAAGGAGAGGAGCCCTCCTGGCTGTGGGAAGACTCTCGGGAGTGGCTGCCAGGGGCTCGGCGCTGGCAGACGAGCAGAAAGCGCCCCGGGCAGGCAGGGTCCCTCTCACGGCTACGGAGCTGCCGCCGGCGCTCCTCGCCTTTGCGGGTGCCCGAGTCGGCCGCGGCGCCTCCAGCCTGGCCGCCCCTGCTGCGGGCGATGCGGTCTCTGCTGGCACCCACCAGGCCTGACCCTAGATGCTTTGCGTGACCGCAGCGTCCTCTTGTATGCCTCGTTCTCTGACCGAGGGATCGTTAGATCCTCTTCATCACAGAGTGGGGGCTGATCCCTGGGGCACTTTCTGTGGAGCCAGCCTGGCTATGGCTCTCACGCTCACAGGAGAGCAGCCTGCCGGCGACGCAGCAGCCAGATTCCTTCTGAAACAGCCTTGCAGAATTCCCTTCTGAGACCGGGCATCACTCCGACCTTCCTGTGGCAAGCAGTGGGAGACTGGGGCCCAACGCTCCAGCTCTCGGATGGACTGGGATGGGAGGCTCCTCTGCAACCCCCTTTGGTCTGAGACGAGTTGCTTCTGGCTGGGGCAGGGGGGCATCCTCCATGTGAAGGACGTGGAGAGAATCAGTAAATGTTATGTTTTCTTACCTCTGCTGCCTCTGCTCATAATTTATCAGGAAACATGACTGCAGTTCAAGCTCAGGGGTAGGTTACTTATGGAAGCACTCCGAGGGTTCTGCCAGGCTAGGCAGGCAATTAAAGCCGAGCTGATGAATGATCTGATTCGGGCTCCAATTCATTAACTAATCATAAGAAACGAGCAGATAGAAAATAAGCCCAATTCAAGAACTTGCAAGTGGTACGTTAATGGTCCCTCTGTCCCCATGTGCTGCTTTACGCACTTCTCCCGAGCTCCTCTCCTGCGCTCTGCTGCCAGACGTAATGCTGCGGGTGGCCAGAGCCCCCGTCAGCCTGCCCGCGCCTTCGGCCGGCTAGGCAGAGAACCATATATTTTCATTACGGGAACACATTACGCTGCAGTACACCTGCAACTGTGTTTTGCCTCTCCTAATGCTGTTTTCTTTGCGCTCTGTGCTTCACGTGATGGTTTGTGGTAAAACAGAGGACTGCAGACTTGGTGGCTCAGCAGGGCCAGGGCTCGGACAGCCTCTCTGTACCCTTGAGGGTGCTCCAGAGGGGAGGCATCCCTGGGGGAGAAGGGGTGGCCTTCCCCGGTGAGGCCTCCTGGCCGACTCGGGAATGACAAAACAGCATCCCAAAGCCGATGTCTAACCTCTCTTCGCTGGGGAAATGGGCTGAAGAGAGTCTGGAGGGTGGGAAGACAGGAGGGAAGTTAAATATATATATATATATATATAAAGAACAGAACCCTTGAAGAGCTCGCCCACCTCCATGTAAAGCTACCACCCTCCTGCCAACATGTGATGCCTGCTTTTTCATTGCTACCCAGTTAGAAAAAAAAATAATTGGATGACAGCAGCCAGAGAGGGACAGGGGTTTGGAGCAGATCCTCATGGAAGATGCAGCGTGCTTCAGGTCAGCAGCGCAAAGCGGAAAGGAAAAATGTGACGTTTGCTCACGCTCCAGGAACGCCGTGCGGGGATTCTGCGTGCGGAGGGAGGGTGGCTGGAGTACCTGCTCCAGAACAGGTGCTTTTAGTCTGCTGCACTTAGAGAATTGCTCCTTGACAGGCCCAGCTGGTATTTTCCCCAGCGTGATGGGCTCCTCCGTGTAGGCGAGGGCCGCTTACTGGGCACTGCCTCGCTCGGGGCTCGCCGCAAGGCTCCAGGTTAGCTCCAGGTGGTTCTGCTTTAGCCCGAGCTGTTGGAAGAAGAAGGTCTGAGTTCTAGCCCCTCTTCCCTGGGAGGCTCCTTGGTGAACTAACGCAGACCAGATGCTTCCTCCTAGGTGTTGCCAGGGGAGGAGTGGAGAAGGTGAGGAGGACTTAGCAAGCATGCTCAGTGGGCTGCAGTACGAAACCAGTGGGCAGGCATGTCTACGGGAACAAGATGCTTATTAGAGCTGTTGCTTTAAAATATACCTTGTTTTCAGTTCTCTCTCCCTACATGTTTTGAATATACTTACGGCATTTATCACCATAGCATCAAAGCGCTGAAATATCCTGTGCAAGAAACTGAGATATCTGTCCCAAAATAGCTGCCTGCTCTTTTACCAAAGCACCAATTTTGCTGTCAGTGCTTCCTTTCCCTGCCATTTCCCGTGACTGTGCGTGTGTGCACGAGTGTCAGAGCTCTCTCTGCCCCCACCAGCCCGATGCTGTCACTTGTTGTCGTAAGGCAGCGGGATAAGGGTCGAGCCCAGGAGAGATCTGTGGTGCTTTTTGGTGTGTTTGTCTTAAGACGTCAGTACCGTGTAATGGGCTGAACGGTTTTGCGGGCTTCCCTGTGTGCATGGGTGCTGTGAAACCTTATTGCTGTTCATCTTGGTATGAGAGGATAAGAGGGTGGCTTTACTCCATGAAAGGCAATATTCTGAACTGGTAATGTGAGTGGTATCTGGCTGTCGTGAGCCCAGATGTGCAGAAAGTCTTTATGGCTTGTTAAATCTTAAAGCATGCTGAGCACCTTTGGCTTCTCCTGATGCTCTTGGTGTCCCCTGAAGCTCAGTGCCTCTGATAAATCAGGCCAAAGGAGGTGCTCTCTTTCTCGTACCCGGCCTTTGCTGGGAGGACGGAGCTGCCGTCCCTTCTGCCTGTTGCTCTCTGAGCTTTTCATTTTGCAGCCCCAAACTGAACTTCAGATTCTTCCTTGCTGCCTGGCCTCGCACGCCTGCCTCTCGTGGGAAAACCTGCCCCGCTTGTAGACTGAATTTACAAGGTGACTTACTTCAGCGTACGTCTGTCTGAAGCCCCCGGTGAGTTATGGTTCGTTGTTTTCTTTTTACCCCTCATCTTCAGGTGCCTCTCCGCATGCAGATGGCACTGCGCTCCCTCCTGAGCGTCAGCAGTTATTGATGCGCTCCCTGGTCTCGAGGAATGCTCCTTCCGAGCCCCTGATGAAAGGGGCACCGGGGCCTTGCAGGGCAGGGTTAGTTGCCAATAACAAGGGAAGATCTCTGATCGGAGCTGCTGCAGAATCCCTGGCTCGTCACCTCATTCCTGGCTCCCCGGGGACACCGAGCCCTGGTGCCTCCCGCTGCAGAGCGCAGAGCCGGCTCCCGGCCGCGCCACCCTGCTCCGCAAACAGGACGACCGAGCCAGTCCCGTTAGACCTTGGCTCTCTTACATCGGCACGAGATGAGGACGTCGGTGTTGGGGGCAGTAAAATGCAGAAGTTCCCCTTCCTTCCCTACACACGCCGTCCCTGCCAAGTATTCAGCTGGGCTTCATGTTTCCCACTGCTCCTTCCTTGCCAGTGTTCCCTCTGCATAATTAATTCTCGTGTAGCTCCAACCACCCATGCCACCGTCCTCCGTGAGCCTCATGGGAGGTCAACTGCTGAAATGCACTGGATGGTTCATCAGCAGATTTACGGATCAGGCCATACCAAGCTGTCTGTCCTCTCATCAGCATGCAGTAAGCGATCACATCTGGAGCCAGGCATGAGCAGGCAGCCCCTCCTTCCCCTCCAAACCAACACTATAAATTACTGCCTGAGCTGGTCCTGGACATGCCTAACGCAATTCTATGTATTTCTGAGTGTGCTTGGGAGAAGTGGGGGTGTTCTTGGCTATAGAGCCAGCTCATGAGGTTTCCTGGTTTAGCTTTAAAGGGATGAGAGGAGTCTTCAGCAAAGAACCGGCATGTCTTCTCTGAGATGTTCAACTGCCTTTGAGGTGGCATTGCTGAGAGTCACGTTCACCCTCTTATTTGCAGCTTGCACCGCCTTTTATACCTGGGAAAAACTGCTCATTTTTAGTTTGTCAGGATTTTTCTGCAGGAGCTTAAAGAGAGACAGGGAGCACAAGGTGAAGAACTTGTCTGTGCCATTGGTGGTTTCTGTGCTACCGAAAACCCCTGCAGGCAGACGCCGGCTGCCAGCTCCACAAACAGGGAAAAGTCTGAAAGAGTAAAAGAACAGGGGCTGGAGACTAATAAGTTATTTTATCCGTTCCCTTTTCGTAGTTCCAGAAGAAAAGGTCCTTCTCTGCGGCTGTGCCAGTGCCCCGGCGAGGTCCCGTTGACCAGCGGAGGTAATTTCATGGGTTTTGTACACGATTAACCAAGGAGGTGATGCTACAGCAGTTTTGGACGAAGCACAGCTACCGCTGTTAGGAGATCTAGCGGTTGGTGGTTGTGGCTAGGCTGGGAATTGCCGGTCTATAAACCAGCGATAAAAACAAAGTATGAAAACCAAAAGCTGTTGCGCAGGGTTGTGGTGGAGAGCGGTCCCAGCTGGCGAGCGGGCACAGCCCTCCGACTCTGCCAGCTCTCTGCGGGCTCACAGGAGGGTGACTGAAACAGGGTCAGCTGAAAACTGGAGCTGGCGCTGCCCTGGCAGAGGGGTGGTCTGTGGCAGGGTGAATGCCGAATTCTGCTTTCTATTACGTAGACAATGTTTCATGCATCTTAATGTAGACTTAAACCCATGATTTCGACTTAGGATATTTACAAAAGCAATATCTGAATGGGTGGGAGGGAGTTGGAGCGAGCTCGCGGACTGCTGACAGGTAATTAGAGGAAACCAAGCAACGAGGGGAAGCAAGATTCAATACTCCTGTCTGCAGAGTCTAAGTGACTGCGGTTATGGCAGGTCTCTTTCCTCTCCAAATCACCTTTTAAACTGTATTCTGCGTTAAAACTCCTGGACTAAAATGAAACAGAAAAGCAAGCAAGCAAGAACCAACCTAACAAAAAAAATCTGAGTGAACCCCCTTCAAAAGGCAACGCGAACCGTCAGCTAGGAACTGACTGATTTTGATTTATGGTTTCTTTATCCTGCAGAAGCAGGAAGGTAATGAACCAGTATTTTGATCTCTGTGGGCTTTCCTGCAGCAGTGAGGAGATCAAAACAAGCTTAACTATTTCTGATACCTGCACACTCTCTTCCCCCTCCCGCTCCTTCTCTGGTACCTTACAGGCAGCCTTACATGACACCAAAGAACGTGAGTTTCATGGGTGCCACAAACACCGTTCACGTCTCTCGCAGCAGCCACAGGGCAGTGGGGCTTCTCCAGCCGTGCTTGGCACAGCAGGGGCCAGGACAGGACTCTCCCGTGCAGGGATGGATGCTGTCCTGTCCCGTCCCGCTCCCTTGGACCTCCCCCAGTTCTCTGCAAGCCGCAGTCTTGCAGGTGGCGAGGGTGCTGGCTGCGCGGGGACGTGGGGAGCGCCTGCCCCTCGCCACGGGACGGGGAGCGGTGGAGGCGGCAGGCTGGCGTGGGGTCCAGGGTGCTCGCCCCTCACAGGAGGGAGGTGAGGAGCAGGCGCGCGAAGGAAAGCAAGCGGAGTTACCCTGTCAGTTTGCGGAAATGCTGCTGTAGTTCTTCTTGATGGGGAAGGTCAGCTGCCCGGAGAGGTCCAGCGACAGCGCCTTCGGGTGCAGCGCCCGTCGCTGGTGCAGGGGGCTGGAGCCGGTCCTGGGCGAGTAGAGCACTGCCAGCTCGGGGCCCGGCAGGCTGGCTTCTGGCAGGAGAGCCTCTGCCGCGGCCGCCGGCTCCATCCTGCTGCGCGGCAGGCTCGGGGAGGGCTGCAGGCTGTGCCGCTTGGGTGGCGGGGGGCTGTGGTTCTGGAACCTCACCGTCTTCACTTGCTGCAACGAGAGGGGACCAGAGTCATGGCTGGGAAAAGCAGCCGCCTGCCCCCCTTGCTGGGATCTGCCCTGGAGAGCCTGGGGGTGAGCTGAGGGGGTGGCCGGCTCCTTCCTGGGGGCAGGGGCTGCCTCTGGAGAAGCCCGGTGTGATGTGCAGCTCAGAGCAGGTGGAGGAGAGCCCCAGGGAAGGGCACAGCGTGGTGCAGCGGTGCCACCAGCTATCACGGAGACCTAGGAGAGCCGGCCCAGAGCCTGCACCGAGTTAGTGGGAGAGAGCGGAGGGGAAGAGCGGGCGGCAGCACGGCATGAGGAGGGAGGGCGGCTTGTCCTGCTGAGCCCCTTGCGGAGAGCCCGCGATTGCTCTCCGGCTGATGATGTTCCTCCTGGGGGCTCCAAGGTCAGTTGGGCTTTCAGGGACTTTGGAGTGATTTACTCTTTGGGTGTCACGGGAAGGGGAAGTTGTCACTAGGACAATTTGCAGAATGATTTGATCTCTATGAAATTTCCCTCTGGCTGCTAGAGGGGAAAGAAATCTCCTTTCCAAATGGCTCAGCCAAAGTGACGGGGGAAGCTCTGTAGAGAGCCTGACACGTGGTCTAACACCCAGGTCTGTGGTGTTTGCTCATTCACTGCCAGGCTTCTCGGGGACCTCGGCAGGATTCTTGCCTGATTTAAGACTTCAGAAAAGTCTCAAGATTTGATCATGACTTGAACATTGTTTTACACTGAAAGAGTCCCTGCAGCATCTTGCCTTTCTAAAAGGCTTAATATGGACAGCAGTCAGCAACACAAATATCTGATGTCTTAACACAGGTACAAATCCCAGTGATTTCTATCAGAAGAAAACCTGGTGAGAATGGAGTGAAGCCCTCGGGGGATTTGGCCCCAGTCAACAACACAGGGCTGGCACTGAATGCCAGTCCCGAGAGGACTGGGGGACCCTCGAAGCAGCAGGTAACCGCTGGCCCTACCTTTTCGGCGCTGTTGCGGGAGGTGTCTGGCTTCACCAGGATGGATGGCGGGGCTGATGCAGGTGGCTTTGGAGCTGCCTCGCTCTTTGCTGGAGGGTCTTTGGCGTCCAGGATCACCGAGCTGCACACAGAGGGGGTTCTGCTTTCCCCTCCTCTGACCACAAGCACTGGTGAAACCTCGTGGGAGAAGTTTGGCCTTGTTCCCGCCTCGGCCATGCCAGCTCCAGGAGGGATGCTGTGCGGCTGGGGGCTGACGTGCTGATAGAGCTGAAACTGCTGGGGTCGCACCGCAGCCGCGGGAGGACGCCTGAGGGAGCCGGCGACCTGCACGGGGGTCCCCGCCTGCCCCGGCCTCTGCAGGGATCCGGCTGGGGAGCAAGAACCGTTGGAAGGAGGTAAGTCAGCAGGAATACCAAATGGTACAGACAAAGCAGAGAGGCAGAAGTGAGCAGTGTTGCAGCCCCATTCACAGGGATGCTGCGGGGCTGCAGCTCCCAGGGGCCGCCATGCACCCGCCTCCGTGCACCAGAGCGGGGTGCAGTAGCTGTCTGCCTCCACGGCCTTGCCTCGGCAGGCAGCCGATCTGCTGGACACTGGCAAGGCCAGCACACCAGCCCCCTCAATCCCCCTCTATTCACACAACAACTCGCGCCGCAGGAATTCTTCTGTCTTGGACAGGACCAGTCTGGTTTCTGAGGGCTTGCCCTGCCTTCTGGACGGCAAACGCCCGTGGTGTGACCGCTTGGGGCATTGACCCCAAACGCCGGGTTGCGCAGCCTGCGCGACCTGGCCGGGTCCCCCTGGGTTCCCCGGCTCCCGAGGCGAGGAGCCGCAGCAGGGCTGCTCCGCGGGCAGGACCAGCGCAGCCCCACCGGGAAGGGGCGAGGGGGTGACCCCGCTGGGTGACGCGGGGCATCTGCCACCAGCGCGTGCTGCTGGGGAGCAGAAATCGCCCCCCTGAGCAGAACCCCCCCTGGGGAACGCTCCCCGGGACGGGGTCCTCACGGGGCCCGGGGCGCTCCCGGCCCCCTCCCCACAGTTTCGTGCTGAAGGGTGACCCGCCAGCAGCAGCCCTGCTCCTGAGCCCTCCCGCCAGCCCTCGCCCTCCCGTGCTGCTGCTTGTTCCTATTTGGCTGCCCCATTCAGCAGCTGCTTTCCCCTCTGCGGTGCGGGAAGCCGCACGCTTTATTCCCTCTGCCGTTTCTTGCTGTTCACGAGATTGAATTTTTTTTTAACAGAGCCACCACAGGGGAACGAGTCCTTTACAGTAAAACAACTCTTTAAGATAAATCCCGTTTTGAATCTAAAAGCACTGACAGCGGCCCTTGCAAATGCGCCTCCACCCTGCCAGGGGCGCAGCTCTGCCTGCAAGCGTGGGACAGCGCACCACTTGGTGGGCCAAGCGCACTTGGAAATGTATTCCACGGCAGCAAGTATGGGCTGCAGATAAACCCCGCCAGCCTTCTTGGAAAGAATATAACGAACTGAGCTCCGCATAAGACTTTGCAAAGAGTTTTTCTGTGCTGAGTCAAAGACCCTAAAAATGACCAGAACGACCACGGCTGGGGAAAGCCAGTGGAGCGGGACGGGGCTCCTCCGCCAGCCTGGCGGGAGGTGCTCGCTAAGGCTCCCTCTCCCTGCCCTCCGTCCCTGGGAGGGGTGCGACCCACAGCCCCGGGCACGTGCAAGTGAGAAGCACGTACTGGGTCTTTGCGGAGGAGGAGAAGAGAAACAGAGCCGATATGGAGGCTTTTTCCCTCTAGCTCCCTGCTACATCAAGGCTTTTGACTTCATCATTTCTCTGGGTAACTCCTGCTTCTGGTTCTTTTTTGTGAAGTATCCTTTCTCACCTTCAGGCTATTCATGATTTTATGCATCTCTGATATTTCCAAGCTGAAATTTTTTTCTTCTGAAATAGAAGTTATTCTATTCTCTTGATCATCCTCCTGCATACTTTTCCTGATTTGTACTATATTCTTTTTGAGTTACCAGAAATATATGAAGTGTTCAGGATGTGAGTTCACCAGAACTCCCCTAATGGCACAGCTGAGTTTTACTCCCTTGTTCCGAGTTCCTTTCTTAATAATTCTTAATAATACTCTAAATTAACCTTTCAAAAAATTGCTTCTGAGCATGGAGTTGGAGCTCTCAAAAGGCAGTCTGTGACAATTCTAAAACCTCTCTCCAGAGTGACAAAAGCTAATTTAGGGCCCAAGGGTGTGTGTCTTTAATTAGGGATTATTTCTCCCTGTATCTGTGTATTGATGTTACATGCCAAAAAAAAAAAAAAAGGGCATTTTAGTGCCTTGTTGCTGGGTGCTGTGGATTTCAAAGGTTGGATTTGCTGATTTATATTTTTCCACGTTCACTGCCGAAGCCCCTTTTAGAGACTGATGATTGGTTTTGGTACAGTTCGTATTTACCTTGCTGGACTTTGCATTTAATTTTCTTTGCCACGTAAGGATACTTTTATGTCTAATGGCCTCCCTTACTCTATTGTTTAAACGTGTCTGGTTAACCAATGCATCTGAGCCATGTTCCCATGCCTGCTGAGGACATGGTCATCAGCTGCTCCCCCAGGTGTGAGCCGTGCTGTGCCCTGGTGCGGTGCCGGTCCCTACGGGAGAGCCCGCTGGCATTTCACCCCCTCCCGCCAGCCTGGAGGGCTAATCCGCAATGGTCAGGCTTTGCTACGCTCAGCCCAGAAAGTCACATTTTCCCTCGCGTGCAGCCCCTTGCCCAGCAGCAGGATAACGCTGCCTGTCCTTGGCATTGCAGCCCGGCTTTAAGGAGACCCCTTGGAAAGACCCTTCTCAAGGGCTGGTTTCACAGGGGGGTGCAGCTGGGTGGCCGTGTGGTCACTCCATGTCTGCAAACCTGGGGATGCCTGCCCCCGTGCAGCTCACCCGGGAGCGCCGGTGGTGCTCAGCCTGGCGCAGGCGCCCAGCCCTGGCGGGACCGCTCGGGAGAGCTGCTGTGCTGGCAACGTGCATGTCTGTTTTGGTTTTATGGCTCCAGTGCTAACTGCAGGCAGCCAGCGCGGTTTGGGGGGGATGCGTCTGGCTTCTCCCTCCTAGGGAACCCCCCCAAGCACTTACTCTTCCTCGTGCTGCCGCGTCCGCGCCGCAGCGATGCCTGTCCCGAGGCTGCCATGGCCGCGCTCCTCCCGGGCGAGGTGACGGGCACGGGCAGCAGCACCGGCTTCAGAGGTCTGCTTTGCCTTGGGCCGTTTTCTGAGATGCTCCCTTGAGAGGAGAGGGAGGAGGTTGACAGCGTCCATGAGGCATACAGGGAAGGCATCTTTGAGTCGGAAAGATTGGATTTCCTGTTTGAAAAGGAAAAGAGAAATAAGCTCAGACGAGGCTTGGGGCTTCGGAGGGAAAGCAGGACTTTGCCCAGCATGGACCTCCGTGGTTTTAATGCACCTGCACTGATCCCAAGTCAGGGCTTTGGTGGGAAACACTGTGGATGATGCAGTTAGTTCAGGTTTCCGATTCCATTATATGGAGGGCTTTCTTCTTTCTGCTCCTGATTTATAAGAAATTATTCCCAAATAGGGTTAGGATTTGTTACAGTAACCCCGTGGCATTTCAAAAGGGACTTCCAGACACCATCCCTCCCTCCGTAATTTGCCCAAACAGGCTCCCTCCCTCCCGGTGTCCTGCCCCTTCCCCGCACGGGAGCACACTGGATGGCACCTTCGGCCGGGGCTGTAAGAGGCACCTCTCGGCGCAGGGGCTGGGCAGGGGCACTGTTTGTGCTCCTGTCGCCTGGCTCTAGCTTCCCCTCTGCTGTTTGGGCGGCTCTCCGGTGCCAGCAGATGCTTTGGAGTATCCTCCTCCCCTGCCTCCCCTAGAGAGGCCATCTTCATGGTTTCGCCTGAAGCCACTGGCTTGCCAAAACCCTGTCAACCTTCCCCACCAGCACGCTGGCCAAACGCCTTGAGAGAGTGGGCCATGAGGAGTCCTTTTGCCAGCTTTCTTAAGGGAACTTTCCTTCCTCAAAGGAAGGAAAAACCATTCCTCTGATTCTTCTTTATCTTTTTGGTGGGTGGAGGGATGATTTATGGTTTAATAACTGAGCAGTGATTCATCAAATAACTCGGGCATCAATTTATTATGAAGAAATTTCCAAAGGAGGATAGAATAGCAGCTCCAAAACCAGTGCTTATGGTTGAAGCGCTTTATGAGGCTATTCAGGGTGACTGGGCTGTGCTCTCGATTATTTGTTCGCTCTGTTTATCGGTGAGGTGGGGCCACGGTGTTATCCGAGGCTATATGGTGAAGAAATGAGCTGGAGAGACAAAGACTAATCACCAGTGCTCTGGAACGTGGGGAGGTGCAGCGGGGCAATGCTGGGATTAAGGTAGCGCTGGGACCTCTGGTCTGAACCGAGTGATTTGGCAGGATAAAACATAAGCAGAGAAAGAGACGCGAGGAGGGGAGAAACCAAATGGCGGCGGGATGGACCTGGGAGCATAAGGGGAATTTCTGGTGTGTCGCTAGAAGGCTTTCAGGGGGGCAGAGGCTGAGACGCCCCTGATCCTCCCTCGGAGCAGAGGCACGGGCAGGCGCGGAGGCGATCCCCCTGTCTGCGGCTGCCCCCCCGAGCAGAGCTCCCGGCGCCCACTGTCCCATCCCCGCTCCTGCCGACGGGGCTGGAAACCCTGCTCCAAAGGGTGAAACCTCAGTCCTGGCAGAGGTGTCCTGACCTACCCCCGCTTCCTTTTTGCAGAAGCAGAGCACCATATTTCTAAGCTGTTCTTCATTTCTCTGCCTAACCTGAGCGTATCTCAGGGGAACTAAGGGCACAGGCAATTTTTTTTTCCCTCTCCTAAACTGTGTATTTTAATTATTGCTCTTTCTAATGCATGTTTGTTTAGTTAGATCAATGGCGTCCCATGCTTAAATGCCTGCTCTAAAGACAGTATTATGACTCTAAAAGAGCCTTCAGCTTGTGGTTTCCCTTCTGGCAGGAAAAAAAAACTAGACCGGAGTCATCCCAAAGGAATAAAGGCGAGTCCGAGCACAGACACGCTGCCGTTCATCGTGGCTCCCAGACTAACTCATCCAAATGTGCTGGCTGTGTCACCTACAGGTCTCTGCCAAAGCTCCTGGACTGAATTAAACAGTCATAGGAGAAGCTGCTGATTTCTCTGTCAACATCTCAGGTTTAAAACGAGTGGGCGAAGGCTGATGCTGTGCTGTTTGCTCCTCCGGACCGCGTGCCCCCTCTGCTCCCTGACTCTCCCTGCCGTGGCACCCGGCTGTTGGAGGGAGATGCGATTCCCACATGGCGTGTGCGACCCAGTCGGCACACGGAGAAATAAAAGGAGTGAGAGCTGCCAGGTGTCATCCCGCCCCGGTGAGGGATCCCTGGCCTTTGTTAGCAGTGCAGGAATCTCTTGCAGTGATTTCTCTGTGGGAACAAGAAGACTCCAAATCCTCTGTGTTACCCACTCCCCTCTCCGCGTGTTTTTGTTTCATGTAAGAAAAACCAGACCTGAAGAGGGGAGCGACGTAGTTGCTGGGGAAGATCCCCACTCTCCCCGTGACGAGCGACATGCCCCACAGCCAGCCGTCGTGGTCCTTCCCAAAGACGCGGACCCCTTCTCCCTTCTGCAGCTCCAGCTCGTCCGGTCCATGAGCCACGTAGGAATGGAGAGCCACGCACCTGGGGAGAGAGACGGGGTGAGGAGGAGGGAAGGCAGCCTGCGGAGAGGTAACGGCCCCCGTGCAGGATGGCTGGAGCGCACCCTGAACCTCCCGGGTTTAACTGTGCTGAAGAACCGATGCTGCTGGCTTGGGGTGAGCAGCGGCCATTTGCCTGAAGCCTCTTCAACCGGCACTCGCATCAAATATTTGGGTGCTGCCATTATTGTGGAGAGAACTTGCAGGGAAGACACTGCCCGTAACTTCAGGCCAAAAGGGATATGAATAAAAGAAGAGCCAACAGGAATGGAGAACAAAGCAGATCCCAACAATGGTTTCTGTCCCAGAAGCGTCAGCCAAGCCAGCCAAGGGTGACAAGTGTTAGGGAGCTGAAAGCCGCTGTTCCCTGCCTCACACAGCGAGTGCTCAATTGAACTAACTGATTAAGGGCTAATGTGTACCTGTCCTAAGGCAAAGCAGCATGTAAGAGCGCAAGTAGGGTGCTCTGTCCGAGCCACAGCATCAAGAGTATGTTCTGCCTTTGAAGTACGTGGCGAGCCAGAGGCCTTAAGCATCGTCTGGAGGTGCTGGGAGGTGCGGGAGGAGCACTGCTCAAACAGCTACGGGTGTGTTAACCCCATCTTCCTCCCCTTCCTCCTCCTCCCGCGACTGGACCCCTGCAGAGACCGACAGTGGGGCATGAGTTGCTGCCGCCTTGGAGGAAAAAGGGGACAAAGGAGGAGGTACACAGCTCTGCTCTGGCCAGCGAGGAAACCGCACCAGTAATTAATTGGAGATCCCCTCTAGACCCCTCTGTCTGATTCCAGGACCAGGACTAGGTGAAGCTTTGTTCTCCACAGCGAACCGCATGTGACCACACAGCAAAACAGGAGCAAAAGAAAATGGCATATTTTTCAAAACTTTCCCCTATTTGTTCTTTAAAGAACTTTAATTAGACTCCAGTGTAACGCATTTAATTTAATTGTATTGCTGGTTTTTTTCAAGGGGAATGTGATCTGCTCCCAAATATTAATGGATTAGACCAATCCAGCAATTATCAGATATTATTTAAAAAATAGAAACAACAGGCTAGTTGTCTAGACAGCCAACTTCTGAAAATATTTCTCTCTCCCTGTTATTCAGAACAATCACTTGAAAGTTTGACTTGAAACGCCTGTCTTTATGAAGCTACTTCTCCTTCTGTACTGGCACGGCCCAGGTGAGGTTCAGCGTAAGGGTGTTCCAGCTCTGCAGTGGTTTATCAATTTATACAGGATTCATCCTGAAGGGCAGGACATGCAGATACAGGTTTGATATTGTAAGGTTGAAAAAAGAGCTGCACAAAATAAGCAGCTGATTGAACACTTTAATGCAATCCTCATTCTGCAAATTATTTTAAGGTCTTGGGAGTTTTCTTGTGCTTAGGGTTAAGTGTGTGCAATAGTCCTGGATGACCTACGCTAATGCACGAAGGCAGCAAATGTCATAGAGTAGCACAGGTTTATAGATATTGCTCATGTGCACTAGTGTTTCCACAGGTCTGGCCTGACACTGCAGAGGTGCTAATTACCTTGTAGACAGCTTGCTGCCATTTTGTTGTTATTGGGGAGCTTACTGCAGTGCCAGGCTGATGAATCTTATCCAGAGGAATTCAAATCATCGCAACATATTATCTGCAAGTTTTAAAACTCTGGGGGAGTTTTATAAGATTGGATCATTCAAAACACCGGTGACCATCACTGTCTTACTTAAGACAAGTAAATAGAGGCACTTAGGGAGTAATTAGTTTCTTTATATTTAAAAATTTAAAATCTACAGTTGACAAACGGGCAGAGCTGTATATCTATAAATGGTTAAGTGAGGTGCAAGGATGGTTCACCCGCTGGGAATATCATTAAAAGATGAGCGCAGTAATTTGGGTGAGGGAACGATCAGAATCTATCTCAAATGTTTCCGGTGGCATACCCACATCCGTCTATATCCCCTGATTTTCCTAAATTTAACCTTCGGGTTCAGCTGTGGTGAGTCTCTGTGACCCCCTGCTTCGGCCAGCCGAGTGCACTCCTGCGTGGATCTGCATGTGGGTCGAACGCGGGGAGCTGCCTCTGGCCTGCCTTTACCTCCCGGCTCCCAGGAGCCCTTGGCTGGAGAAGCCTCAGGCGAAGGTACAAAAACTGATGCGCCCCAGCCCCTCCGGCCCCACGTTTCAGATTCCTTACGTACATGTAAGCTGATATGTGGTGCTGCAGGTGGGGAAGAGTGACGATGGCTGCTGAGTGCCCCAGGGGTCCCGGGACAGGATAGTAAGATGCACTGACCTACAGGGAGAAAGAAAACAATGAATTATTCTGAATATAGACTTATTTGAGCCACTGGAAGAGCAGCTGAAAACATTTGGCAGGCTTCACCCACCCTTCAAAAAAACCCCAAAGCCGTTCAGGAGAAAGAGGAGTTTGGAGCATTTGATGAAAAAAAAAACAACAAACAAAACTGAAACAAAACCCCCCAAAAACCCCCAAATCAAAAAAAAAGACAAGGCGTTAAGAGGAAGAGTCGTGGTCCTTCCAGTTCCACACTGAGACACCGCCCCGGGCACGGCTGGGTTGGACTGACGGTGCTTATCCTGTCCTGTAAAGAAGGAACTTGTGGGGACAGCTAAGCCGGTGTGCGAGGAGGCTGTCAGAACAGCGATGAGAAAGGATAAACGTAAACCTCCAAGTGTTAAGTTTGAGCCCTAAACCTGTAATTGTTGCTAATGTCATATATGTGAGATCCGCTCGAGTGGGGCAACACTCCTTCGCCTCTCTCCTTGCACTCAGTGCTTTCTCACGCCTCTTCGTTTGGCTCTGAACAAGGTGAGTACCTTTGATTCATTCACCGTCTCTGGGGCCTGCTTCAGGAAGGAAAAGGAGTTTGGGAAAACAGCATTTCAAGCCCAGACTTTGCTAACCAGGAGGAGACCGTTGCGTCTGCCAGGTGAGGACTGGTGTGATCATCGCTGTTACGCTTGTTATTTATTTAGCTCCAGCTGGGAGTACTGGCATTGTTTAAACCCTAAATAATACAGTCCTTGCCCCAGTGATCTTCTAATAACTATTATTAAAGCTGTTTACCACACCCGTGGCGTCCCGAGGAGCTCCACAGGCCTGTGCATACAGCCGGTGCAGACCGTGCCGGGTAAGGGGAGCCGCCGTCGGCTGCATGGCGGGCAGCGCAAGAGCACGGGCAGAGGCGCCTTGCTCGCGTTTGTGTTTGGTTTGGGGTGGCCCTTTCCCCACCGCCATTCTGCATCGACAGAGAGGTACCAGGCACTATTATGCCTCCTCTGTCCTCTTGTACGGGTCTTTCATGTTCCAGGGAGGAACCTCAGCCCCGTTCTTGCTGTCAAGGTAATTGTGTGCCTTGAACATGCCGTACCAGACCCGCTGCTGCAGTGGGCGAGCGCCCATCCCTGCTGCCGCCCACCGAAGGCGAGAAGATGACTCCTTGGACCTCCCTGTCATCCCGGTGAGGACGTGGGCAGTGTGCTGGGCTGTTTCCGTCCCCGTCCCTCCACGTCTTGCAGGTCAAGTGACATCCCCCCACTTGGGGTTTCTGAGGCGAGCATCCTCTGCCGGGTGTCCTGCTGAGCATCTGGCCGTTACCCCCCGACCCAGGAGCCTGCCTGCGGGGTCTTTTTGTTCTTCTTCGGAGTTTGGTTTCAGCCACGTGTCCTTTGGGCTGGCTGGGCCCTGCCGTGGTCCCACCATGGGCAGCTGTCCCCCCTTGCATGGCACTGATCTCTGCAGAGGCTTCACCTCCACGAGGGGACTGCGAGGAGACGGGGCTTCCGTTCAAAGGGTGAAGGCCATCCAGTAGAAAGAATAGAAGAAATTTCTACAAACCTCAGCTTCTCGAGTTAGAGCAGTCCTGCTCGCGTGCCCTGCAGATGGAGAAGGAAAGAATGGCCTCTCCGAGGCTGATAAACTCTGCACTGCCATCTCCGGGTACTCTGCAGGCTGGAGGGAGCGTCCAGGTGCCAAGGACAAGACCTGGAGATGCTTCACTTAGTTGCCAGTGCAAAGTGGGTTCTTGTTTCACAGCTGGCTGGTTGAATGGGTGGCAAAAAAATCGGTACTACAGCTATTAGATATGGGAAATGTTAATCCTTTCCCAAAACCATCTGAAGAACATGCAGATAAACCCCCCTAAAGTATATTGGCCAACTATACGAAGTACTTCCACTAAGAAATGCTACTGAAGCGCTTGGCAGAGGCGTAGGTCTAAGCGTCTCCTCCGCTCTTTCCCCGTCTGTTGGGGCCACGTCTCCTGGACCACGTATTGGCGTCTTCCCCCTTGGTCAGGAGACCCGCAACGCGGGAGGGTCCTCTGCTCAGGGAATTCCTGCCGCACCACAAAAGGAAGGCGCTGGGCTAGATCCTGCTGGGGCTGCATGACAGCACGCTCTAAAGGAAATATTTTCCTTGCCGGTTGCAAACTTTTGTAGCATTCAGGGTGCAAGGTCTTGCAGTGAAAACTGTCAAATGGCGAGAGCGAAACAGTTTAAGCTGAACACTTTTGACCAGTCCTAGCTGGCCGCCTTGTTTACCCACCCAGCAGCGAGGCAGAGGATTAGCTGGAGCAAGGACAACATCTCTCTCCTCCAGAGGTGGTCCCTCCAGGCAGGGGGCTGCAGCCGTGGCAATAATACCGCCTTGCTTTGGAGGCTCTCCAAGGGCTTTGCAAGCATTAGGAGATTAGCGAGGTCCCTCCAGCCCCACGGAGGCAGGGAGGGCTTGTTATCTCCGCTTCCCAGGCGGGAGGGCCGAGGTCTGGCGTGGGGGTGGAGGGAGCAGCGCTGCCACTCCTGGCACCCCATGGCTTGGGGGGCTGGGACGGTGTCCTCGGGGGTATCATCCGCCACCCTCACCGGCCACGTTTGTTTCCGAAAATGGTGAGAGCAAGCGGCGCTGCTGAGCCCAGCCCGGCAAGGCCCCAGCCGCCGAACCCGCTGGTCTGTGCCCTCCGCGCGCGCTCCTCCTCATCGGCTCGGTTTCCACCCGTGAGCTTTGCTTTTCTGCTTGCGGCTGTGCCGGCGGCGCAGCAACCCGCGGGGCAGAGGCGACGGGGGAGTGCGCCTCAGCACCCCGTCTGCACAGGCTGGCCCGCGGGTCCGGAGGGAGGGACGGCAGCGTTCACTCTGGCACCCTCGGGATCCTCGCTTCTGCTGATCTATCCCTTCTAAAGCACAAAAAGGTATCCTGGGGTGAACTGCTGCGAGCGAGCCGTTCATCCCCCTTCGAAACCCAGTGCCGCGCACGCTGAAAGGCATGAGCCGTGCCATGCCGCTGCGGGAGCGCGGCTGCTGTCGGGAGGTGAAAACAAGATTCCCAGCAAGGCAGGGCAGCGTCCCTGGGGAATCTCAGGCCAGCGGAAAGCCACCGGGCTGGGATGTGGCTGGCAGTCATGCTCTCCAGCAAAGACCACAGGATCTTTAATGATGCAAGTTGTCGGGGCTTTAATCTCTTATTCATTTCAAATCTAATTTCTAGTGGTCATGTCTGTAGCACGGTGCTGGGGCGCTGCCTTAGCAAGGACCTAGGGAAAAAAGAAAAGTGACTCACCAGCTCTGTTGCTCTCCAGTAAATTAAGTTAATTAAAAAACCCCAGCAACTATAGCTTCTGTCTCTGGACCTGGCTGAAGCAGGTAAGCTTCAAACCATCTTTGCGTTCCTCATTTTCTAGTCCAGGTAGGGTCAGACCTGCCTCTCATATAAATGAAGTTGATTGGAAATTACAATTCTGTTCTAATAATTTTGATAATCAAAACCTTTGAAATTTGGGGATTTGGAATTTCTTTTTCCTGCACCGGACCAAAATGACAACCTTTTGCTGGTTTTCCTGATGGAACTGCGTTGAAATGTCCACTTCTGGATGGAAAGGTTAACGTTTTTCCTCTCTCTCTGCTCCCACTCTGCAGGGAAGCAGCGATCCTTCCAGAGCCTGCATCAAAGCTGGTTTTGTATTTTCAACAGAGAGGAAAAAAGATGGAATGAAATGGATTTCCAGCCAGGTATAAGTGATTTCATCATTCACTTTTGCTGATCTCCTGTGAGTACCTTGCAAGCCCTTATAAGTACAGTTTCATTTTCCGCCTCTCCTTAAATCCCTCTCTTGCTCCATCTCCCTATCTAGCTTGTCGCCAGCGCGAGTTCTGGCTTGGCTCCTCTCTACAGCGCCCTGCTGACGCAGGCAGTTCCCTGCCGAGGGTGTTCAGGAGATGCCTTGTGGGGAGGGCGATGTCCCTCTTCCACCGTGGGGCAGTTGGTCTCTCGGTGCTACGGGGAGTTGGGTCCTGCAAGTTTCACATCGTTTATTACCTAGAAAAGCCGAAGGTACTAGAGAGCAGATGTCAGGCTTATCAGCTCACTTTAACGAGCAGCCACGGGTAGCAGCAGCTCTCAGCCAGATGTTTCCTGACCCGAGTACTGCCAGGCCCAGGGGAATAGGCTCAGCTGCGATGGGGAAGAGGTTCCTGCCGCTGGAGGTGGAGGAGGGCGCAGCTCGGTGCCCGTGCTCCCCTCGCCCCGCAGCCGGCCGCTTGCGCAACGGGCACAGGCACAGACACGGTGCGCCACAAGCCCTGCAAACTGGTTCTGGCTCCCGCCTGAGCCTGGCTTGGCACCACAAAGGGGAAGGAAGAGCAGGAGGAGGGCTGGCGGCAGTGCCAGCCGCTGCCGGTTATTCCCTTTTATGGGCCGAAATGAGTCCGACCTGATCCTTGGTGGTGGAAATGCCAGGCCGGCACATTGTGCTTTGGGAAGCCCTGCAAACACCCAGCACAGCATCTTCAGCTTTGCCTCCTAAGCCATGCTTTGTTGCTGTGTGTGCCCGCGGCGCAGCCCTCCCGCTCCCTCTCCCCGCCAAGCACCAGCATCGCTGGGGATGTGACTGCCCAGGGGACAAGTCATGCACAGGGTGCTTCGGGGGGATACCAATGCTCCTCTTTGTCCCCCTCAAACGTAGGGAGTCTCATAGCTTGGGGCTTCTGGAAAAATCACACTTTTTTTGACCCCAAAGAAAGCAATGAAATCTGTTCAAAATGTGTGGATTTAAAAAAAAATTACTGGATCCAAATGAATACTTGGTATCTGTCTGGAAGGCTGTCCTTGCAGAGGAGAGGGGTTTAAAGGCTTGGGTAGTAACTGGGTCACTTGGTTTCCCGTTTGATTGCTCAGGTTGCTCTGCTGCCCCATCCCCGAGTGTTGGCTGATGCTGGGACCCCCGCCGTGATCCTAACCCTTGCTAGCATCAAAACTGGTTGCAGCACAGCTCCTCTTCCCTTCCAGCTGGTCTCACGGGGCCATACACCCTTGTCTTGGGCAGGGCATGAAACTGGGTCATTGTCTGGAAGGACGAAAGCATCTCCGAGCGCTCCGTGGAGGGCGCGCTCCCGGTGAGCGAAGGGCCGGGGTGCTGCCGATGGGGCAGTTCCTTTCACAGAGGGAGAGGCGGTGCGGAGCCCGGGGGCCGCTGCTGCTCTCGGTCTTCTCTGGGCTCCGCACGGAGCCCGGGATGGGGACGGGGGCTTTCCCTGGCTCCCAGGGAGGGCGGATGCTGCGGTGCGCATTCCTCCTGCCAGTGATTCACCCGCTAACCCCACGCCGCCTCCACGCCTTCGCCCGCTGCTCGCCATCTTGGGCAGACGCCTGCTCCCTTCCCGCGCCACCTCTGCTTGGTGAGCACGGCATCGGCGCCGGCAGCCAGGGCTGGGCGAGGGGGCACCTTCCGCCCCCGTCCCCTCGCCCAGCCTGCCCCACGTGCCTCACCCCTGCCTGCCAGCTAGGGTTATCCGACCCTGGCTTCGTCTCCTGGGACAATTCCCTCTTAACAACCAGTTAAATCCTCACCTACTTAATTCTCTAAAGTTGTTCAGTCTTGCCCACCAGGCCTCAGAGACTCCTCCTGAGCGGCTGTGGTGCTCGGGGCTGGCTCCCGGGTGGTTCGAGAGCTGCCATCGCCGCTCCTTAGGCAGCACGGCCGTGTGTCAGCGCAGGCTTGGCGCCTGGGTGAGCCCGGGTGAGGATTTCAGCCTGGAGTCGGGAAGGCTGAGCCGAACTGTAGACTCAGCTCCATCTGCTGCACCATATTTGTGCCCACCCACAAAGATCCAGGCTACTCAACCTCTCCAGACTTACTGGGGAGCACGAAAACGCACGGAAGCAATTAAGGATGTGATTCAACCCACTCTTTTCTTTACTATATTGCTAATAACAGGAGACCCCAGCTTGATACTATTAGTCTGGGGCTGAGTTTTCAGGGCTGGCAGTAGGCACGCAACTCTGCATTACTTCCGAACTTCTGTTTCATCTCAGTAGTTTAAAGGCAAGAAACACAGATCTTTTCCTTCCAGGTGATGTTGTGTATATAAAATTAATTGCCACGGAACAGCCACGCGTTCGGAGATGTGCTGCTGTTCTTCCAGAGTCTCAGCACTTACTGTTGGAACTGAACTTCCTCCAGAAGCTGCTGAGCAGGGTAGACCAACCCTTGGGATCGGCATCAGCTCTCGTCTCTCCCATTACTCCTCAATCCCGCAACTTTGCTCTGACCGTGAGGACTGCCTTATCAACAAATTCACCCCCGCAGCTTTTCCACCTGATTAATACTAGGAAAAGGCACGAGCGACCTCAACGAGATATGGCCAACATGGACCAGCCTGGCAGTGCGTATCTGGGCTTGCAGAAGAGTCTCAGCTTCGCAGGTCGGCGTCATCGCAACCCAAACCCAGAGATGGAAAATGGAAAAGCTGCAACCTGTGTGGCCCCGTGAACAGCACAGATCCTCCTGCAACCCTCCAGGAGCAAACCGGCTGTTCAGGAGAAAGGAAATTCCAACCTTTCTAAGGCAAAATGTTAACACGTTCGCTCTATTGCTTCTGCTGTTGACAATAGTTCACACTGAGACATTTTTGGTAAAATTATATTAGGTTCGCGAGACATGATACCATTTCAAGTGAATTATAGTTCTATTGTAAGGCTTCATTTCCTCTCACATAAAACAGGCTCTAACATCCAAAGCTCTTTGCAGGCTATTGCTAAGTACAAAATGCCTGCTGGGTTTTATTGCACAGACACCAAACTACCAGGGGCTGGCTTATTGCTTTATAAAACGTTAGAGCAACCTTGAATATGAAAGATGTCATATAAATCTAAACAAAACCTTTTTTTCTGCCATTTCAGATGATCCGTGAAGATTCTGTATTGAGATCTTTAGTGAGACTGTGAAGAAGGAATGAGACTCTTTTGCCTCCTAAAATAAAGAGTGGATATAGTCCAAAAGGTCAGCCTATGTTTATTATCTCAGCCCCAAATTCAGCTTCTCTCAGCATAGTCCCAGGTTTAGATTGCAGACCGACAAGGACTCCCGGTAATTGCCCTCCCCTGGCAGAGACCATTCATCTGGACGTGTATAGATGTGGGCAGAGGACTGATTTACGGTAGGGCAAAGACCCTGATTGCTTTTCAGAAGGGCTGACAGCCCTGCTTAGAAGAAGCAGGAGGCTTCTTCGTTATTTCTGTAGAAGTTATAACACTGCTGAACTGGCATTTTGCGAGGAAGCCTGTCCTGTAGGCAGTTTGCCTTTGGAGAAGACTTTGTAGACTACGGTACGGAAATGGAGCTCCGTGCTTCCGCAATGCCTGCGTGGTTCTGTTTAGAGACACCCGAACTTGTGATCTCCTGTGCTGAGATTTTGGGTTTAATCAAGTTTTTTGATTAAGCCCAGTGCTTATCATTGAGGATGAACACTGGGGATGCTGGCCACTCCTTGTATGCTTGAGACTTACCAGAAAAACTGAGATACCCGTTAATAAAAGAGGAGGTTTCTACTTCCCTTAAGCAGGGGGGTTAGATGAAAAGACCGTTAAAGCAATCACTGCTCAGTACAAGGCAGCTTCCTCACTGACCTCACTGGGCTTGTCTTTGCTCCTAACTCAGGGCCTGATTCTGCTGGTCCTCCCGTGCCAGCGCAGCTTAATTCTGTGAGAGGTGCCCAGAAAGACTCGTCACTGAGGTAATGCAGGTGGAAGTGGCCAACGGCTGGTTTTAGCGTTAACTTTGCAAACGCTGAGAACTGCCTATTTCTGATCTACATCGTTATATGGCAAACCAGATGTTTGCTTGCAGTGTGAATTCAGGCAGACACACACACGTACGCGTCTGTGAAGGGGCTGAGGCTCAGTTAGCTCCCTTGGCAGTTCGTGTCCCATACTACTTTCTAAAATGAAAAATATTTTATTTTGCAAGTTAAGCTCTCTGTTTTCTGTTCTACACCTGCAGCTCACTGCAGTAGGGCAGAAATCAGGATGGGAATGTGCTTTATACACTTTTAGTTACTCTGATAACTTCATTTCTCTTTTTCTGAATTCCCTTGGGTCCCTGATATCTGAAGACAGGGGGGAAAAAATCCCAGGCAGCCTGATGTGGATGACATATCTTACTGCCGCTATTAGCATGGGTGCTTTGTTTTTGCACGTTTTGCTTTAGCTTTTCTAATTGCTGCCTGCGCATCGAGTGCTTCCATCCAGGATTTGCATTTTGGAGTCACACTGCTCCTACAGCATCCACACGGCCGCGTCCTTACCTGGAGAGGGGTGCCGTAGGGAAACTCTGCCTTCTCGCTGCTCTGGGTGGCCACGGTGGGGTTGCTGGAGCTGATGAGCACGGGGGAGCTGATCTCCAGCGCCTGCCGCTCGGCGGGCGCGTGGACCATCCGGTTGAGGGTGTTCAGGGCGGTGGTGATGGAGAACTGCCGCAGGCTCTTCCGCCTGGAGTCGGGCACCTTGGGGAAAGCTGTTGAATCCGCGCCCTTTGCTTTGGGAGATGCCGTTCGTAGGGACGCACACTTGAACTGAGGGGACCAGTGGCTTTTGCTGGTCTGCAGGAGTTGCCTTGCGGTGGTGTTTGGCTGGAAGAGACAAAAGGAGACGCAATGGCACGTTTCAGAAGTTGCGCCTGGCACGGCGCGGCGACTGCTCCGTTTTCCCTTTTTCCTCTCTTTTCCTACCTGGCAGCAGAGCTGCAGGCAGATTTCAGATGACGTTACAGGCGATCTTTAAAAACTTGTGGCTCAGTCATTTCCCTGATATGTTTTCACTGACAAATCCTGGATGAAAAATTACTGATGTGAAGCTGACAGCAGAATGAAAATTGGTTTGAAAAGCGTGTTGCTTAGACAACACGTTACTGAGGCTGCGTGCTCCCCCAGTACGTTACAGAAAGTTTTGTTTCTTGTCAAGGCCTTTGGCTTGCAGAGGGGGAAGGAGAGCTGGCTGACTCTCTGGCAGCATTATAACAAATTTAACTCTAAATTAGAAAGGATGTTTGGGCACATCGTCCTTTTTCGCTTTGTCCTGGCACGCTTGGGTGCGAGTCCCAGCAGGACATCAAACCCCTGCAGCTGACTTCAAGGCAGGAGCTCGGAGCGCCCGCACTGATCGTGGCTTTCCGAGCAGAATTAGATCCGTTCAGTTACCTCTCTGTAGGCCAAAACATTCATGGCTTGATCCTGCTTCCATTGAAAAAAGCCTGGCTTTTTAACCATTGGGTCTAATGAGGGAAGAGCCATGCCCTGAGTTTGCATACGGGCAATGTTCAAACAGTATTTCTTGGAAACTGCTGATCACACAGTATTAATAGCAAAAGGCATGTGGTGACAATGTTTTTTACCACGATGACTGCCAGAGGAATTAATCATGATTTACTGCTGACATTAACGAATTGCAAAACTTTGAGATTCTCACCCACTCATGTGAGGCAATGTGCCTGGCTCCTGGGATGAACGAGGATGACTCTAACGCAGGAGAGGTACAGGTGTCTCGCAAGCATTATCATTCTAAAGCAGGGATTGTTTTCACATTTTCCTCCTCCACACTCCTTAAAGCAAGGTTTAAAAACCATAGTGTGTGCATATGTGCACATGTAAGATGGCAATATTGTCATTTCTATGTGTAATTAAACTTTAGCCTAAACAGGAAACATTTTTCTGCCTTCTCTAAACACCGGGGGATGCAATAAATTGGGACACAAACCTAAGTGTCAAAGCCAAGAAAAGCCTTGCGTCTCCCAAAGCAGACCTACCTTTGCCTTCTCCGTAATTAATTTGTAATTCCTGGTGGCTTTATGTGGCCCTAACTAACTTATTTCTGTTAAAGCCAGACTTAAATAAGTAATTACTGAAGCTAAAATGATTTCATTAGATGAAAAGACATTTTACAAAATATACTAGAGCTTCAAATAAGATGTTTTACTAGTGTCCTTTTATAAAATAGCCACAAAGAGGTGCTTGCTGTAATTATGATGATTACAAGTATTAACTTTATTTCTAGGAATTCTTGTTGGTGCCATTTACACCCTGCATCTCAAGCTAAACTGCGGGAATAAATTAATGTCTAGACCAGTGCTAACAAAATATTGCCAGGGAGCGGGCGGCTTAAAGGCCTCCGGAGCCGGAGCGCCGGGAACGCCGCCTGCGACGCTCTGAGCTGGCGCCGTGGGCGGCCGGGGGCCACCGTGGCCAGCCAGCCCCTCTGTAGCCCCAGGGGAGCAGCTGGGGGGCTCCCAGGGCAGACCCCCCAGCAAACAGAGCTACGCGAGAGCCGGTGACAACAGAACCCGTTAAAAATGCAATTTCGATATTTTGCCTGAATGTTGCATTTTTGCTCCCAGTTTCCTTCCTTGCTGCGGAGGCTTCGCTCCAGCGAGGGAGAGGGAAAGCTGTCTGCTCGCCGTCTGCAGGGCTGAGAGGCGGCGGCGAGCCGCGCTGGGCCGGGAGGAGGGCTCCCCGAGGGTGCCCGGCGCGGCGTTGGGTGGGCACGGCGGAGAGCGAGCTGTCCCCGAGCTGCCCTCTGTTCTCATCGGCTCTGCGGGGACGGCGATGCCGTCACCCTGAAGGGCAGGAGCACGGTGCCGCCAGCCCTCTCTTCCGGGAGCGGTGGCTCGCAGCGGTGAGGATGAGCTCGCCCTGCCGTTTGAGAGCAGCCTCGCGAACCAGCTTCGGCGGCGCAGCCTCGCCAAGTCCTCCGGGACAGCTGCTGCTGTGTCTGTGCTCTGAAATGCCAGCTCGTCTGCCCTTACTCAGCACAATGCTCAAACTTGTTTTTAATTTAAAGGTGCGAGCGTGGCTGAATCGGGACCGCGGACGCGAGTCTGACGGTGAGGAGGTGAAACACCTTTGACTTGCTGGACGGTTTCCATCACGTGGAAATGCCTCTGTAATTGCCACGCACACAACTAATAATGAAAATGGCATTTTAGCTATGAACCAAGCGAAGAACCCCTCTGTAAGTGTCGAGGTAATCGGTGTCGCACTGCCGAGAAGCTCCGATCGCTATTTCGGGAGCTGCAATAACCTGACGCTGCTGGAGTGCGGGTATTTGAAATACTCCAGAGGAAAACAGCTAGTTTGTATTGACCGGCATCCATGTCTCTTTGGAAGGACCTACATTTCTGAGCAACCTAGCAGAATTAGACCTTGTTAGCTTCTACCTTGTTTTGATTACATCTTTTTAAGGATATCTGTCACATGTGGGGGGGAAGTAAGGAGAATTTTATAGAAAAAAATGTATGGTTTTCTCTCTTCTGAAGTAACATGCAAAGTTTGGGGCTAAAATTTTAATGACTCCAAGGTTGAAGGGGTCAGAGAAGGCTGGTTCCCACTGGCCAAAACGTTTACACCCGTGCAGAGTACGGGCATAAATCTTCCATCCGAATTGGTGGAAATTTTGTATTAATCTTGCAGTAAGTGACTCTTACCATTCAGACACACAAATGAAAGCTACTGCTGGCTACTGCCTTGAAGAGTAAGAAGAGATTGCACCGTGGCATTGCACTGGAGTCTCTGCACAGGTTTCCAGGGGGCTTGTTGCCGAATTACCATCCCTCTCCCGGGGGAGGGCAAGGGTGTTGGACTGGGGCGAAGCGGAATGCGAAGCAGAAAGGTGGGGGTATCGTCCAGATGTGAGAGCCGGCGAGGGGCAGGAGCTGCTTGCAAAGCCAGCTGCGGCGTGCAGCCCTCCTGCCAGAGCGGGCACCTGCGGGGGTTGGCTGCTTTGTTTTGTTGGTGGGGGGTTTTGGGGGGCTTTCTGTTTGGGTTTGGTTTCTTTTTTTCTTTCACAGACAGCTCATATTTTTGCAAACACTAGCTCAGGCTGCCTGCCTAAAGCCAGGCTGTGCTGGACAAATGCAACTCCTGTATCGGCCAGCCAAGGCTCTGGCATCCCTGTGTTGAGGTTCCCCGGCCTGCTAGGGCTCCTGGAGGAATAAATCGCCTCTACGGCGGTTTGCAGAGAGCTGCCACTCTCCATTGCCCACCTTGGCTGGCCGGTCACCCCGTGCTACGGCCAGCTGGAGGGGGACACAGCCCTGGCTGCCTCGAGGCTGCAGCAGGGAGTCACTGCTGTGACTGCTGCGATCTCTGCCATTTTGCGCAGCGGCAGCCGGCCGCTGCCACAGGGCTGGGGGACGGGAGGGTGCTCTCGCCTCTTTGCAGAAGCGTCTGTTTGTTTGAGAGGTGCGCCAGCCCCCCCCCACGTGAACTTTGCTGCAGGAGTGGAGATGAGCGCAGCCTCCCAGCGCAGAGAAGCAGAACGGGCGAGCTACGAACAGGGCAAATGGAGAGAAAGAGAAAAAACAAACGCGGATGGCAGAAAGCTGAGGAAGGCGCCTCCTGCTAATAAGTAAGTCCTAATGACAGAGGAAGGATTGCTGGCTGCCCAGCCTCTCTGCACCTGCACTAGCAAGCTGAAAGCCCACGTTTTATAGAGCTGCTGCGTTTTATAGAACTGATTCTTCTCTTTCAGCTCCTCCCCTTAGTCAGAAACCACAGCTGGCTCTTGGCTGTTTGATCTCTCTTGCCCTCGGCCAGGCACCCCACATCCAGCTCCAGCTCCCTGGGGACACCTGGACCACAGCCGCTGCCTCCTCTTCCCACCCGTGAGAGCGAGGAGAGCCTCGCATCTGTGCTGCTAGCTGGACGGAGCAAGCGGTGACTCCTCTGTGAGGACACCGATGCCTCCGGGCAGCGCTTTCTGCTCTGCTCTGCCATGCCTACCTCGTTTTGGCACTACAGGGACAGCTGACTTTGCTGGGAGGCGCAGTTACTCAGAAGAGCGTGTCCTCTAACAGAGTAAATGCAGGCGCTGTAGCCTTTGGGGAATAAAGGGAAACAGTAAAAGTTCAGGTAAGGCTCTGCAAATGCATGCCTCCAGCAGGCTGGGCATGTTCAACCTGCATAAATGATGCACCCCCAGACCTGGAAGCAATTTTATTTACTATGTCAGCAGGTGGCTTTTAGAGATCTCCTTGGAGTGTTTTGGTCCTGAAGGCGACTACCACCGTCAGCCACTGCTCATCAGCAACAGCAGCGTGGGTGAGAAGCCGAGCCGAGGGACTGCAGTCGCTGCTCGCGGTGGGCGCTTGCACCCCTCCCTGGACGCCCCTCGTCCTGCACGTACCCGTGTGTGCCGTGGGGCGGCTGTGGGGGTTTAACCACGGGCGGCAGTGTCTGAGGGGGCTTGGGAACTGTACTGATTTCCAGACGGGAGCTCCCATGGAGCTGGGGAGTAGCAGAACACCATGCAGTCTAAAGAAGAGAACAGCCCAGCCCGTGTCGCCCAGGCCCGGGCTGCTGCGGGGTGGTCTTACCTTATGAAACGTCAGGCAGTCCTTGTTTTCGGTCTTGTCCCTGCTCCTCAGGTCAAAGCTGCAGAGCGCTCTGCCGAGGGGCGGTGGCAGGGGCAGGTGCTTGATGACCTGCACGGAGCTGGCTGGGAAAACGCCGCTGGTCCCGTTGACCTCCCCCAGATACCAGTTCTCATCCAGCTGTCGGAGCAGCACGATGATATCTCCCTTGTTGAACCTCAGCTCTCCGGGGTTGTGCCCTCGGTAGGTGTACAGGGCCTTGGCTCGCGGGACCTGCGGGACAAGAAACAGCCCTTGCAGTTTGTCCGTGACAGCGATGCTTAACATAGGCAGAATTCCCCAAAAGCATTTGTAATTACTGGGAAAAATGTAGAGGTCTAAGGCTTAAGAATGCATTTATTGGGATTAACTACCCACATCCTCTCTTGATGTGTTTTTCTAATGAAGACAAGCTCCAAAATACTTGTGCTAAATTTGTGTCAAGATGAAAAGCAGGCTGAACTTGTTTAAGAATATTAAGAAACAATTAATGCCTTGAACTAGCCTTCCCATGGGATCTTATTGCCTGCTATAAGGTCTCCTCTAATACAAAGCCTATCTTAATGAAGCCAGTTATTTCTGTTTCAGAACGACCGGAGGTTGCAGCCATCATCCAGCGGACCTGGCGGCTACCACCTGCAGTGGCCAACAGTGCATGTCTGGGACAACGCAACGAGAGCAAGGTTAGCGCGGGTTACTGCTCTCCTGTGGTTAGATCCCTGCTTTAACACCGTGTGACTGTGATTTTATTTCAGTCTTTAATCTGGGTCACAGGAAGAGGAGCTTCTTAATGTTATTGTTGTTGCAGTGTAATACGAGAAAGAAGAGATACACCAAAACCAGAAGAGATGAGGGAACTTTACCATCTTGACTCTCATCAGAATGAAACTACAAAGTTCACTTAAAATAACCGCTTTCCTGACCCTTACCTATATTAGAAAACTCAATTTAATACACAGTGCAACAGATCATTCAGATGGCTGAATAAACCCAGAGCCGTCCCTGGCCTTGGTGCTGTGAAGCCTCGCGGTACAACTTGAGGGCAGCCTGGGAGGTGTTTTTCTTGGAGGACTGCAGATACGCCCATGTTTTCTGCGCTCTACATAGCTGTTCTAGGTATGCATGCGGGGGTGGGGGGGTCCCATACACTGGAAATGAGCAGTACTGAAAGGCTCCATCTTTACATGCTGGTGTTGCAGGCAAGGTGGAGACGCCTTCGGCGCATTTGTTGGACTGGAGTCCTGCGTCCCACACAAGTGCATCCTAGAACGAATAAGCAACCTGTGCTTGTTTATGCTTATTGCCATTTGCATCATTGTGGCTGTATATGAAATGCAAAACTCTGAGTGTTAAGCTCTGTCCTTCTGCTGGCCCTTTGGCTGGAAACGAATGCCGCTCCTTTAACTCCTGGTCAGCCCAGAAGTGGTCAGGCAGTTGAACCAGATGATCATTGTAGGTCCCTTCCAACTGAAGTTAGTCTAGTCTAGTCTAGTCTAGTCTTTCTGTTCTATTCTACTCTACTCGGTGTGTTCAAATGCCGTGAGAAGGTGCGCTGCCTCCACAGGACGGGCCGCCAGCAGACCCCTCGTCCCATCACTTCTGCAGACAAGTTAGAAATAAAAGTTGCAAGACCAAATATCCCCATGCGTGCTTGTGAAGCCCCGGTCACTTAGTGATGCTGGTCTAGGCCAGGCTCCTGCCAGTGCACAGCACTTCCATCCTGTACCGGCCGAGTGCTCCATCCAGTCGCACATCCAGCTGGGAACAGTGACCAACACAAAGTGCTCGGCTCTGCTGCAACAGTGCACCTCTGGGAGAGATTTCTTCTTTGCTTGAGGCAAACAGTAATTGTTTTTGGCGTGAAGTAAGACAGCTGTATGTATTCTAAACTATTATCTGAACTGTTAGAGCTGCAGATATTGCTCTTTCCTTGAATTGTACCAGATTCTCAGCTTCAATAATACCTTGCATTGTGGCTCATTTTCTTTAATCCCTTTTGATTAACTGTTCTGCTGTTTCTGGCTATGGGAGCTTCACTGCAATTGGTAGGAATCTGGAAATAAGGAACAGATCCATTTTTTTTTGTTTCTGTCTGCTTTCCAAGACACGGCAGTGTCTCCTTCAAAGGATTCCTTGGACCAAGAGCGGAATCTTTGAATTTGGGATGGGAAAGTAGTTTAAGGACCCCGCCTGCCCCTCCTGTGCTGGTAGATGAGATAAAACCCCCAACCTGGCACTTCCAATGGAGGCAGCCAGATCTGTGTGCCTGTGCAGCGTGGGAGTCTGTGCTCTGCCGTAGGGCTGCCTGTCCTCACCCGCAGTGATGTCTCCCATACGCAATGCAGCCCTGAATTTTAAGGGGAAAATCCCAAATGCCGAGGTCCATTTCTAGCCTCCTGGCTGGTAGCTAGCTGCATGAGATACCTGCCAAGAAAAGGGGAAGCCAGGATTGTCCCCAGCTCTAGAGCCTTGATCAGTTTTAAGCAGAGGTGCCGGTGCCCGGGACAGCCAGGGACCAGAGGCTTTTCAGCTTCTTCTGTGCCAGTCCCTGCAGATCTAGGTTGTCCTTCTCCACTTTTTAGGATTTGTAATGTCATGTGTGGGAACTGCAGGAAAAATGGGCAGAGGAACTCCATCCCCAGCCGAGCCGGCTGGCCGAGGCGCAGGGACCACCGCAGGAGCGGGGTCGCATCCCACGGGAGCTCAGCTGCGCAGGCGCGCAGGGACGCGTGCTGGTGGGCAGCGGGATCCCGGGCCGCTGGCTCTGCGTCCCCCGCGCACAAAGCGTGGATCTTTGTCTGTCGGCTGCCAAGGGCCGTGGCCTCGTGAGTAGGACCCTGCACTGCAGTTTTTCCAAGCCATAGTCACCAAACCCCCGCCGGCCTCACGGAAGATGGCACTTTTGTACCAGTGACCCATTCACAGAGTCACAGAACAGTGGG
>VZTV01018087.1:318-12668 GCA_013400875.1 Anhinga rufa | reverse complement strand
AGCTGAAACCAGGACAGGAAGGAGTAACTGAAATAGCAAAGGTTTCATTCCAGATAACAATAGCATGGCTTGGTATAGATTTCTTGACAAAGCTGCTCAGTATGTTTGCAAAATAAATTAAAAAATAATTTCCAGGTCATAAAAAAACTCAGATGAAGAATAAAATTCTGATCACTCATTATTTTCTTCCTACAAGTTAACCTATTATGCTGGTAAGGAAATAAAATGAAAATCAGAATTCTGCACTTTCAGCAGCTGAAATTGTTTTAAGAGTATTAAGCACTCACTTTGTGTGGGCAGGAATCACTGCAAATGGTGCAGAGCTGCAGTCACAAATATTTGGGAAAGTTCTGCTAATCTTTTAGCTGAGCTTCAGCCAAATTTTCAGCAAACAGTGACTAATGGTTTTGTATGCCATGTAGACTTTCTCTCAAGACTGAGATGAAACACATTCAATAAGTAATATGCTTCACTTCATTATTTCATGACTGGGATTCCTCAAGCACCATCAGAGGGTGAAAAAGCTTAATCCTTTGACTGCACTTTGAAAAGTGCACACATGCTCAAACATGCATACATACATACATACCTACCTACACACAAATACACCCCTACACATAAAGTCCCTTAGCTGGACACTGTGAAAACTTCACAGTCTTAATTTTTATCCAGGTAGACTTTTGATACAAAACCTGTGTATTTCATTACCCTTACATGAGTGTTAGTTATGGTCTTCAAAAAGGATGGAGCCAAATTTAAATGCTTTTAGTCTAATTAAAGTTTTAAAGGAAAATATGTAAAATGTATTTTTATTAATAACTTAACACTACCTGAAGAGGGGTTTAATTCACTTTAAAAAGAGATGCAACCATAGAGGTCTTTCTAAACATAATAAAGCTGGAAGAGAATGGAAAAACCTTGAGGGAAATAACGGGACTAGATTAAACCTTGAAGGAAGACCAACTCTGTATTTCACATAAACTGCAATGTACAAATATGTGTACTTCAGGCTTTTCTGGTCTTGTAGTTTACTCTAGATAAGATAACACTGCAAGCTCTAACTTGTATGAACATTATATTAAATCGGAGGGTTATGATGCACACATCAAATGCTATGAGTGTCATATCTTACAGACACAAATGCTACCCAGGCTTAATAATCAGCAGACTGTAGAGAATTCTTGATTCTATAAATTTTAACAGGTATGTAATTGTGTCATCTCTATAGGCATTTGAAATCATGCTTTCATTTTAAACAATGCAAATCCCCAAAATATTATTATAACCTTGTTATCTACTCTGCCTGTTTGTTTTCCATCACCTTCAGCACTGCAAACTTCCCATTAATTCAAGCACAGAAGTGATAACTTTTGAACAGTGATAAATACCCTCATGGTACTCTTCATGAAAATGGTATACCCAATTGTACTTTGCCTGCACATAATGAACTTCTTAATGATAATCACCTATTACTAATACAGAACTCTCCACTTGAATGAAACTTTATGAATATTAATTGAGATAAATTCCCTACCTGGAAGAGTTGACTATTTAAAATAAGACAATATCCCTTTCTTACAACCCAAAGAAGGAAAAGAATAATCAGCTGAAAGAGTTGCAGTTCAACCAATTAAGAATTAACATTCCCCAGTCATGCTGCTTCCAGTATCTGTGGTTCTGAAGACCAAAAGGGAAAAATATTCTCAAATACTGCACTGGTAATCCCTTATGTGAAACTTCAGATTAAACAATAATCAAGAATTCATAGAATTTTTATTTTGACCCCATTCCAATATTTTTCATTGTTTACTGCAGGAATAGTCCCATTGATTTCAATTAAAATTCTCACTGGAGCAATCTGGAGCTATTGTACTATGCACACTGAGAATATCAGTATCTCTTTTGTAATTATTTTCAGTTCAGAAGCATTTGCAAACAAAACTTCAGCTGAATATGGAAAGGATTTTAAGTATTCTCTTAATGTATCACAAAAATAGTTTTTCACTTTCAGGTGTCAGAACTACCTGTCCTTTGGACTATTTGCTGCTCCAGATTTGTAGGTGACCAGTCAACAACACATCATCAGGATATCATATAATCACAAAAGGCAGGAGAAGAGAGAAAGCAGAGGAGGTGAGAGTGATTATCTTTGTCAAAGGCAGCAGTGAAATCAAGAAGAATAAGCTAGAGGCATGCACCTTAAATTGATCAAGGAGTAGCTCATTAGGAGCCTTGCTTCATGCCGCTTCTGAGGTAGGGAAAGGGCAGAAGGCAGACAAGAAAGACTCAAGGAGAGAGATGCAGGGAAAGTCTGTGCAGCACAGGAGTTTGGGAGATAAAGGAAAGGAAACAGAAGAGAAAAAAAATAGCCTGAGACTCAGGTGGGAGCTAGAGAAGTTTTGTTAATGTAAGATACCCCAAAAGTATGCTTTTAGGCAATGCACAACTACAAGCTGAGAGAAAGGGAAGAGCCTCCAAAATAGGCAGGAGAGGAGGAAATTGAAGGGACAGCTGAGACCGCTCCAGAGTAGGATTCAAGTGGAGCATCCAGTTCCCACACAGCGGTTAAGCAGTGGCAGATGGGAGGAGATAGGAGGGGAAAAAAACCCCAAAGATTCAAAGATGATTCTGTGCACTTCAAAATAGAAAGAGACATCAGAAACATTCATATAAATTTCCTAGGGGGGACATCAGTTTTATGACCTGGGGTGGGAGGAAGGGAGAGCAATCTCTCTTTCATTATCTGTTTGGGGGTTTTTATTATTCTTATGTATAATTGTGCTGCCTTGGAAGGATGATGATAACATGGAAAAGGATTTGGAAAGGTTTCTCTGAATTAATTGCCTGTTTGCTGATTAGAAGCAGTGTCTTGTTCCCAACACCAGTTAGGAAATAATCAAGAAAAGTTACCCAACATAGGCTAACAGCCTTCTGCCCTTGAGATTCCGCAACAGTGCAAATCCCAACAAACCATAATTCCAACAAAATACAGAAGTGCATGAATATTAAAACCAACAAAGAAGCATAGAAACCTGGAATTTAAAACACAACTGGCTGAATATTCTGGTTGTTTATAACAAACAAAAAATCCTTGTTGGCTCCCTTGTTTCAGGAAAGTGAGATCTATTAGCAATGGTCCCATTAGAAAAATCCCTACTGTGACAGGGAACCTGAATTGACTGCCTTTCATCACAAATCAGAAGAAACAGATCTGGTTTTATATCTACAGCTAGTGCAATTATATCCAAAGCAAGTAAGGATTTGGGACACAAATCTCAAAGGACCTGGCTGTCACCAGGCACGTGCTGAATATTTCCCAAAGCCCAGATCCTGTCCATGAATTCCCATGTGCAAGGTCAGCATTTACTGTTTAATTAAAACTTTCTCTGTCTCAGAACAAGCTGCAAAAATATGTCTCTTTGCCTTGTATTCCTCCCTATGAGGAAGAGAGAGTTTTCTCACTCATATTTAGAAATTTTGTCAAGGGCAAAAGAAATGCAGATTAAAAAAAAACCAAACAGCTTCACAACTTCACAATAATAAAACCAATCCAGAAATAGACCTTTGATCAATTAGAAAAAGAATGCCCTACAGTGAACAATCAGAACTAATTCAAAGTTTGATATTAACAGGTAACTGGCTTTATTTGCAACAACGATGCTTTACTCTAAAGAGATTATTCTGACAGTCTTCATCTGTAGTCTTATATTAAAAAAAAAAAGATTGTATTATGGTCTTTTAATCAATATTGTTATTGCTTTTAATTAAAATGGAATGAAGAGACGTGGAAACTCATTTAAATAACATCTCAGTTAGGTATTAAGGATTCACATACAGTTCATATAGTGACATTTGTATTGCAGGCAAAGCTTTGCTTTGCAGAACCGGTTGAAATAGTGGAGTGTGGGGCTTTTGAAGCCATCTAAGATGGTGCTTGGACCTTTTATTACTGAGAAAACTTAAAAGGCAGCTTTGACTAGAAGTCACTTCATGGAAATGTAGATGCTTTCACCAAAAGAGTACATGAAGAGAAGGATTCTTACCTAATGATAGCTAGCTACAATATGACATAGTATGGAAGTCACTGGAGAACTTTCTAGGGGCCAGGCATAATTTCATCTTGCTAGCAGTTTTCCTAAATTGCTTCTATTTTGTAACAGAAATACTTGTGAAGTATTAAAAAAACCCATCCCTGCAAGACTGACTTAAGGCATGTATGAGTATCACCAGCCCCTGATAAGGACTCCTCTCTGTTGGACAAAGCAAAGGCACTGTGCAGCATGGTATGGATCCCTGGACAGCATATAATAACTTTTTCCAAAGGTGTGTTGTACCACTCCAATGGGCTTCCAGGGGAAGCTCGATTTGCAGCTGGGAAGAAGGCAAAAGACTTATGCCTATGTAAATCTGTGCACAAGGCCACCAAGGCTACCACAGTCAGTGGAGCTTGTGGTCCCAGGAGCTCTGTGCAGCCTGGGGGGCAGTAGTTCCCCCTTCTGAACTGCATAGTAAATGTCTGCATACATATGTGTAATGTATTCACAGCTACGTGCCTCCTGCTACAGGACATCTATCAGCACCACTGCCACAAACTCTTCACCTCAGGCAACCATCAGCACTCAAGCAACCTTTACTGAAATGGAAAACAAATAACCTGTTAAGACAAAAATAGCTTAAAACTTATTTATAGACTGTCATTACCACTTTGTGCCAAATGGGAAACACAATGAGCTTGCAGGGGAGATGCTGCCACCTGTCAAAACCAGGTCATATGAACACCTTCATTTTATCATTGCTCCTTTGGAAGCATTAACAAAGCCTGAGACACTGGACTTTAATTTTGGATTTATTTTTTTTTCCATTCATTACATACCCACAGAGGCCAGCTGAAAACAGGTGATATGAAACATTGAAATGTTTTAAGGGACAGGGAAACAACATCCTCTACAAAATATTAACATACTATCACAAACAGACATATTCAATGCATTTCATTTGACAAAATAGAAGTGGTGACAACAGTGAAAGTCAGAAGTTTAAACAACTCCAGGAAATTTGAAAATAAAGTAGCACATATAAAATGTCATCCCAAAAACATCTAGGCTATATGGTACCAGAAACTGAGTACTTCCTTCCAGTTTAGGTGGAAGGCAGACTGAATGCAAAAGATGACATGAAGGCTAACACCGTGTCACAACAGAGGTACCTCAGCATAATGTGTCGAAATGAGGCATTTGTCCTTGGGAAAACAGAATGGTCTGATTTTATATAAATATATCATTTGAGATATCTTTGCATATATTTTATACACACTGGCATGCACACAAATTTACTTTAAATGCATACATACTGCTGGACAAATATACCACATCTGTGAGCACACCACATGATCTCAGTCAAGCACTTCAAGCAGCCCAGAGGGCTTACATTGGAAATGTAAAGAAGTTGCACACTTTTCTTTCAGTCCCTTAGAAAACACAGACAGTGGGCACGTTACATAAGAAATTCAAATCCACATGCATCTAAAAAATCTGCTTTTGCTATCAACATTGCAGCTTTTCAGCAGAAGGCATTGGAGAGGCCCTTGGTGGTGCGTGTGGCCCCTTCTGTGGGCTAGCGGAGGGGTGCTCTCCTCTCCAGGGCTTGGCCAGCCAGGGTGCCAGCGGGCTCCTCACCTCCTGGTCACACCTACCCACATCAAGGGTCTTGTCACAGCTATTTTGTTTCTGTGTCCCCTCAAGCTCTGAATAGTCTTCTCTCTGAATTTCTGACTCTACAACTGCCAAGATTAAATTTAAAGGGTAGTTAACAGGCTTTTTGTTAAAAGTGCTGCTATCACTTGTATTTATAGTTTAATCCATCAACAGATTCTTGTTTCTGCCTTCTCATTTTATAGTGAGCTTCTTTCTGGGGAAAAGAGATCATAGCTAGAGCAATGAGTTTTGTAAGGACATTCCAAAACAGCACTGAGGAAAAAAAAAATCAAACCTTCTCTTTGTTTCCTTATGCATGTTTCATTAGCACTAGTTCACTGAGGCTCACAAAGCTTTCAGACATTAAACCAAAATATTTTCTTACTGTCACAGGTTCTTCTTAAGGCTGGGAAATGGGAACACACATGACTAAGCAAATCACTGTCCTGAAGAGCTCACTTTAAGTATGTGCTATGGAGCTACCCCCAGCTGGAGTGTTTTTCTGAGCTGTGGTCTGGAAGCCAAATTTGCAAAGAATATTTAAGCTTTTAAGCTGATTATAGGTGACTGTGCAGATTTATGAAAGGGTCTAATGGAGTTAGGTACCTTATTGCCCCTTACGTTCAATGGTTTTTAGGCACTTCTTATTAGATGCCACAATTTAATTTAACCTTCAGTTATAATTTCTTCTGAATACCAAAGTAAAACACTTTCTTCTGGTAATTCTTCTAATTAAAAGTTGTTGCCTCATATATGTTGCACATATCTAGTTTTTTTAAGAAATATACGAACACGAGCATTTTTATCTGTCACACATTTACCTATTCATATAAGATATTACATCTGTCTTTGCCATTTTCAGGTCGCTCATCCTTAAGTAGAAATAAATAGAAAAGGTTTTTATATTCCTGGGGAAAAATCCTAAACAGCTTGTTCCCCTCTAAAATGGCAACGCCTGTGGAAACCAGGAGCAACACATATACTTGTTTATTTTTACAAAGTAATAAAACACTCTGAGCTCTGCTCCTCGATGAACTGTCTGCTACAGGCTGTCAGCTAAATATAAATCCATCATCATTTAATGTATCTAAGCTATAGACTTTTCCCACAACCTTTGGGAAACATACCTTCTTCCCTAACCCCTAAACAAATAAAACAGATTTCTATGACGCATGCTTTTTACTGAATATCTGTTCTGCAATACAAGCAGGGCATCAGGTAGGGACACATTCAGATTTCATGCATGGCTTTACTATGAAGATTAAATTGTTACTGTGTGACAATATTTTTAAAAAAACATAGCAAAAACATGCACACATTTAAAAGCTTTTTATACTCTCAGATGTGGCATGGATTTAAGCTTTCAGAATGCAGAATTTGCCCAGATCATACATTTCTTGAGCCACAGAGGAAAATATTAAAAAATCCAAAGATTGTTTAAATAATTCCAAGAGCCCCAGAATCTTGCTAACTCTCCCTGGAGTCACCCTGGAGGCTGCAACTTGCATGTGTTAAACTAGGCTAAAGCATCACTGGAAGTAGAACCCTGCCCCTTCGTTTCCTCTTCTCTAGTCCCAATCCCCAGGAAAAGGTAAAGAACAAGAAGATATTTGAAGAGAAGAGCTGGAACATCCTCCTGCCCATCTCTAGCTGTTGAATGGTCTCTAGACCCTTGACAGAAGATGAAATATGGACAGAGAACCTGAATTGCACCTCAGGCCTCTCCTATCAGAGCAAGAAGATGTAAATAAAGCTCAAAGCTATCCACTTGATAGTCTTGATTAAAACTTAAATATGAAAATCTAAATGGTAAAACTAGTTATTCAAACTTATAAAAGCTGATGAAGAGATTTTTCAGAAGGGATGCTACAATGAACGGTGATGGTTTCCATGAGTAAGTAACCACCAGTGGCTGGGAGTTATGTTCCCACATCTCCAGCAGCAACAGACCAGACAAGGACCCATGATGGTTGGTCAGGGCCACCCCACCTCTGCTGCATCCCAAGTCTCTCTGGGCCCTTCAGGCAACCTGTTACAGGGAGTCTGCTGCACCCTTTTTTTGCATATACCACAGAGTGAATGGGCATCCACCACTACCACAGTTCAAGTCATTAGTCAAAAAGAGAACCTATGAATGCATCCAACTTGCACCACAAAGCCTTTGGCCACTAAAGCTACCTCCTGAGGTGGTGAACTATGTGAGTAAGATGTCTAGGCTCTTTATTACCTGTTGGCTCTCATAGGAGAAGAAAACCACAATGCTTACTGTGCTAAATCACATAACCAAAATGATTCCATGATGAAATAAATTATGATTTCAGCAAAACTAGCATGAAACTGAGATCAGAACAGAGCCAAACAAACTTGTGTTTGTGCTGTAGATAGAGCGATCAAATAAACCTTGCAGCAAGTTCTAGGCATAACTATTTAATAAGGTCATTCCTCAGCTGTTAGTAGCCTATGGTAGAATGGTTCATTTCCAATATCATCTGTATCATCTGTTTAGTTGAGAAGTGAACTGGGTTTGTGGCTTTTCTTTTTTTCCCCTAAAAATTAAATTATGTGCTGCCATTTACCTATGAAGGCACTTTGAAGCCCTCTGTACATGATTTAAGGTGATTTCCTGCAAAGGCAGGAAAGGCTGTCACAACTGCTTGGAGTTATTTATGTCTTTGAAGAATGATGCAAGCCCTCATTTCTGAATGGAGGAAATATATTCAAGAATAACCTGTCGTTTTCTTAACTGAATGGAGTTACAGAGAAACAGCTGCATTTCTCTGTTAGATCAAGCGGTAGAAATCTTACAAATAAATGAATATTTTCTGCCAAGATTTTTAAAATTTGTGCAATTTCAGACATCTTACAGTGGAAGAAAATTTTCTTCTCTTTGTAAATCAGATATTCTTTAAATGACTCAGACTGAGCAGCCCAAAAATAGAAGGATTTAAGACCTGTAGCTACTTTCAAAAATGATCTAAATAAAGGACATGAACTTTGCCTGGGTATCATATCTGCTTGCAGTTTTGATGACAGTTTATTATTTTAAGAAAGTGTTAAAGATAACTAATCTAGCCAGTGGAAGAGATGCTGTCCACTCTGCGAATACACTTCTTGAAGACAGAAATGGATCCACAATGGGTTAGTACTGACAATAATATTTAAATTTTTCTCTTCAAAAAGAATTTTAGTGTACATATTGCCCCCTTCCATGCACTACAGAAACTTGTTTTCACAGAATGGCAACCTACATCTGGAAGAAATGGCAGTAGGAGAATCCTGTCTTCAGGAAACACTCTGAGGGAGCTATGTATCCCCAAACTAACCCAGGCCTAACAATTTAAAGATTAAAAATGCACAACATCTTGAACAGAAGCAAGCAACAGATGGGAAACCAGTATGAATCATAAGGGCAGCTAACCATTGCAACTGCCAGAAGGAGGTAAGCAACCATAACAAAAGCCCAATTTGTTTTCCATATATCAAGCCTTAAAAGTAAGCTGAGCCAAGAAGACCAGACAAATCCAAATTAACTGAAGTATTCCAGGATTATATTTCAAAGAGAGCCTACATCTTGCAGGAAGAATCTCAAATTTTGAAGGGAGCCATTAATTTTCTGTTCATTTCTTAGCCTGCTCTTTTCAAACGGGTTTTCGCAACCCACAGGGAATAGAAAACCAATAACATAAATAATAGAAAACCCAAAATGATATAATAATAATAGAAACAATAAGAATTGATAATAGAAAACCCCCAAATGCATAGGCAAATAGGTAGTAAAACTCAATTCAACAGGCAGCTGACCAAAATGAACTTTTCTGGTATGGACTTAACATGCACCCAAATAGAGAAAAAGAAACTTGCTTCTTATGTATGGCCTAATATCGTTAAAAAACCAAACAAAAGTCCTATATATTTCTCATTTGGAGAATCAGTTTTAGCTGGAAGAGCTTGAAGGCATCTTTGACTAGTTTGCCTACAAGAGGTTTGAAAGTGAAGAAGACTCCTGAAAGCAACACTATTATTTTTTTTTCAGTTTATTTCATACCCTTGAAAGATGCTGGGAAGTCCTTTCTCTAATTTAGTTACTGGATGTCCTGGCCATGACTGTGACCAATGGTTCATAGCTGTCTTCTGTTCAGATTCTTGGAAACGGCTTGAACTATTTTCAAGATTATTGAATACTGATCATTTATTTTATTAAAATACATTAAAAGGAATTTTGCCCTGACTTACCTTCCATTATAGACTGTTGAGTCAATGGAAATGCACAGTGTCTAAATTGGGAAAGAGTCTGACAGTTAGGTTTTATTACATCTATCATTCTAAATATAGTGTCAAGGAGAAGGAATACAGTCTCTCACATTTGTTCTCAGAGACAACTGAAATCTGTTGTTCATACTAGCCTCTTCCATACAGAGAGACAGTATGGTACAAGAGACATATTTCCTGGGAGTTTAACCCAGCTTGCAGTCCACAGCCTGGATTATTTGTTATGATTTAATAGGATGTATTCTGTACTTAATAAACCATTTAATTAAAATAATTATTACATTATTCAACTAAAATTGGAGTGATAATAACATGTGGATTCATCCAACTGAACTCATTCCCTCTGTAACAGTTTCAGAGAGCAATGTCATTTGAAGTAATCTCTTCTTAGTGTAATAGCTCAGTAACCATAAATTATTAAAAACAACATTAAATTAATTAAAGTGACATAAGACAATCTGCACTGAAAGGGAAGGGTATTATTTTCAAGGAGGAAAAGCCAAGAACACTGTCTTATTTAACAAGCTAGTGGGATGGGATGTGGAGTACCCATCTTTGCAGAAACCTAAAATGCAACACAATATACCAAGAATTGTTCCAAAATTTAGGAATTAGGTTTATAAGCCAAATGGGTGTGCCTGTATTGAGCAAATAAGACAGAAGAAACACCTGAGCTAACAAATTTTCCTTCCCATACATTTATTTTAAAAATATCTAACAACAGATGTAAAAATTAGTAGGGTGGAGACCATACAACCTAAAAGCAACTACCAAGCACAGAAAACACAAGCATGCTTTTGTTTCGTTGCACATTATTTAGTTCTGAAAAGTGCTCTGCTCTCTAAAATGTTAAAAACCAACAACATCATCGAGTGGTTCTTCTGAAGCAATATTCAGAAAGACTGTTGTCAAGAATAGGGCTTTAATCCTAGAAATAATATATGTTGAATACTAAAATGGATTCTACCAGAGTAGAAGGAACCTGTCAAAGTTTTCTTTAGGAACCACTGCTTACAAACTATTTTTCCCTCTATTTCAAGGTTCCCCAAGCTTCATTATGGCTGATATTGCTGCCTCAACACTCTAGTTTGATCTACTTGTTGGTGTCATTTTTAATTTAATTCTCTTTGGCGCCAAATGGCCAGCTGCGATATCACTGAGGAGGAAGCTGTAGCAAAGGTTGTGTAGAACCATAGCACTACAGCTTCATCTTGGAGATGTCTGTGATAACAACAAAAGCCAAGAATGCTGAAGAATCACAGTACTCCAAAACATAAACAGCATTGCAGAAGTAAAGAAATAATTCAGTTGAAAATTGCTTTAGAGTCACATATCTGCAGTGACTTAAAAGCAAAACCAATCATAGTATTTCCTCATTTAAGCAGACTGACAAGCATAAGAGTGGGAGATTCGAGTTCATGACTATGGCAACCAGACAAGAGAACAGAAGATCTGGAAGTAGATTACTGATTGATCTCCCAGAAAACTGGTGTTTGCACAAAATATATCCAGAATATGCCCCCTCTCCCCTGAGAAGAGAACCTCTCTAGAGAAAGAATGCCCTCAGACAAACATTCTAGCTCCTGGACCAAGAGAAATCTCTCTGGACTTAAATCAGGCTTTTGAATAAAAGTTGCAGGGTTGAAGCGCAAAGCAAAGTCACACATTTTTAAAACAGAAGAGACCATCAGTCTGGTCTGACATTGCACAAAAGAGAGGCATAGTATTTTACTGACTGCTGAAAGGTTTGCCTTTTGCTGGTACTGCAAGACAAGAAATAAACTTTCCAGCATGTCAGTGGATGTTTGGCCTTCCCTAGCACATAACAGCTACTGCCAATTTATAGCTGCTATAGAAATAGAGATTTGTGCATTTACTTGACACTGGTCCAACCTGTGTGCATTTATTTGACACACCAAAATTTAGAAACACTATTATGGGCTTTACAGAGAAAGAGAGCCTATGAATATTTTTGAGGCATCCTTCAGAGGCTGGCCCCCACAAACAACACAGTCCAAAACCAACCCAGCAAACAAAAAAAAACCTCTAAACCCTGCCCTTTATGAATTCATCCATCCTATCACCAGCCCCCTTCTTCTGCTTGGCATTAGAATTATTTATTAAATCTCAAGCTTCAAATTTAAAATGTCACACTGCAAGAGGGGATTCATAAGTGAAAAAGCAATGACAAAAATTTACTCTAACAAAATACAAATTAACAGCATGGTGTTAAAGGAGAAGGGAAATATGCTCATTTTGGGTGCTGGCCAACAGAGATCAACCTTATTATACCAAAGATGAATACGGCATATTACAGCCTCGGGAAAACATCTTGTTACATGTTACCTTCATAGGAAGAGAAAAGAAAAAATAATAGTGTTTCTAAAT
>VZTV01018085.1:0-18397 GCA_013400875.1 Anhinga rufa | reverse complement strand
CCCAGCTGAAACGAGGACAATGCTGCTAAGAAATAAGACATTCATTCAAGGTAGTCTGCTCAGCCCTGACTGACCAGCACTAACTGAGGCATGGATTTGGATGGAGGCTTACTGTGGAAGATGGAAGATCTCACAACTCATAAACCCTCTTCAGCATCCTCATTAGGACATGACACGCATTTTTAGATAACAACATGCTCTGGTTTGGTTTAGGTTTTGCAAGCAGATCCATTTCACTAGCCTCAGGGTGCCAACATCTGGTTAAGGGGACTGAGGCAGTCCCATCAACCCTGTTCACCATCAGTATGTGAGGCAGACACTCACATACACAACACCTTCCAACAGAGGTGTCTAAACAAGGTGGGTGGACAATCCCTGGAGCCATCTACTTATCTTCTCTGTCACAGAAGCTGTGGCAGCTATATCTCTGACTCTGTAGGGCTGGCTGGGATCACCTCCCCAGCCTTCTCACATGGCACCGCCTGATCCCTCTCCATCCACAAACATGTGCTACAGCTGGACCACAGTCACTGCTTACAGATGGCACTGGCCACACCGCACAGCCACACATGTAAAATGCTGAAACCCCACCCCAGGGGCCAGGATGAACCCTGCAGTGGGGAGGAACAACGTGTTACATGCCCTGCAGAACACTCATGGAGCCAGAGCATCATGGAGGGTGGTGGGGACAAAACCATGATGGGTAAGATTTGCAAGAATCCCGATTAGGAGAGTCAGCACCAGAAGGTGCCAAAAAAGCCTGTCACCACAGACCCCCTCTCACTGCCATGCGGGGTGCCTGGGGCTGCCATATCAGGGTGACTCCTGGGGACAGAGACCATGAGAACAGTGTCTTTTCCTGCCTGGACACATTTAACTTCTGACCTGTATCAGCTGTCAGATTAGAAGGGGTTTAGTCACATCAGTCTGAGCAGGAATTAAAGCCAAGCTCCAGGGGTGAAAGGGCAGAGCCTTAAGGGGATCACCTTAATTGACAGGGCCTCTTAATCCCCCTGTTCTTGTACATTAATCCAAACATCTCCAGTTCTTCTTCGTAACCTGTTTTCATAAAGTAAAAAGAATTATACTTAATGTAACAAAGCTGAGTGTAGGAGGAAAGCGTGACCTTAGCCCTCCTGAAGAAGGAGTTTGAGGCTGTTGTGAATGCTGTTCTCTATCCCGGTCACTCCCCAGCCCTTCCCAGCAGTTTGAGAGCTGGAAATGATCAGGCAGCTCCTCCTTGGCTGAACTGTGGCAGTGATGCTGTGCAGGACGGGGCTGTTGTTTGATGTTCCATTTGCAGTTTACATTTATAATGGCAGCACTCTGATAACCCGAGTACTTGAAACAGGCCCAAGCAGAGAGGAGCTTGGAGCACACCACATCCATCACCTGACGAGCATTGTCAATGGGGCTCCGCTGCTTGGAGCATCCCTCTCTACAGTAGCAGCCGGCATGCACAACCTGCAGACTCTGCTGCCCACCTCCGGGGGGATGTGAAGAGCTGAACAGAGCTAGAGGTGCCCTTTGAATTGGGGAAGTGCTGGGATCACTTTCTTAATGCCTGTTGCACAGAGGGTTTCAGGCTTTTTGACTATCAGCCCAGCAACTTTCTAGGCTACCACCTAAAAAGCAGTTGGATTTCCAAAGTTTTAATACACACAAGCAATTATGGCCAGCGGCCATTTAAATCAAATCACTTTTTGGAAGCAAGGTGTTGATGTGCAAAATAAGTCCTTTCAGAAATGGTTTTTTACTCCCTTGAAGGCTGATCTCCAGCACAGAAGGTGAAACTTAGATCCCAAACACTAAATGCACTCTGTGAGCAGTGGGAAACCTATCTGGTAACCTGGCAAAGTTAGTTACAAGCTGTTAAACCAAGATGTTAACAGCTAAGCTAAGTTGTTAAACTCTCAAAGGCATGGGCTGTGCCTTCATGTGTTTTGGTAGTGTAGCTCTGCACTGCGACCACGGGCTCTCAGCTCTACTGAGAGATAAACAGGGGGATGAAGAAGATGTTCAGCTCTTGAACCATGGGGAAGAGGGAGAAATCCCACACTTGCTTATGAGTGTCACAACTCTGACATTAACAGTTTCAGGTGTTGGGTACAGTGCCCATGGTGCCAACCTTGGGGACCGTGCTGGCCCTGGGTGGTTTTGGCGGTCATCACTTCACACTGCCATGCAGAGCCAGCCTAATGGCAAAAAAATATCCCTAACACCGCCCTCCCGCCGTCCATGTGCATTGTGCTTTGTAGCTACGCTAGCTTGTTCTGGTGGTGAGAAACTTACCCTGCAAACCAAGTTTCTTTCAAAATATATGTAAGGCATCTATTTTTCTGCTGGCATGGTGGTGAAAGCCACAGAAAATTGTGGAAAGAATGAAGTTTCCAGTGGCAAATTTATTTTGTCTTGTTCTCAGCCTGCTTAAAGTTCAACTCAGATGTTTCAGGAGCCAGATTTGTACCGAAGGGAAGCGGTCTAAGAAATGGTTGTGGATAAAAGAAATCTGAAGGCTATTCAAACACAGGGAGAAAAAAAAAACTTTTGTGTGGGCTGAAGGAAAACAAACACAGATCCCATGAGGAGGAGGAGAGAAGAAAAACTCCAATTAAAAAAAAAAGTAGATCGTGAAAACCTGGTCTCACAGAGGACAATAATATTTTGCTGCTAGCTTTGCTGGGCCAGGATTTTATCCATGGTTTCTAATCATGGTTCTGGGGTCTTCCATCTTGTGATTCATCACCACATCTCCTGACTGGACACGCAGTAGCACAGAACTCCCATTTAGTTACACTCTTAATGGAACAAAAATACTCTTAATGGAACGAATCGCTTTTGGAAAAAACTCTAGTTTCACATGACAGGAGGAGGAGGGGAAAGCTTCATGACCTCAATCTAATTTTTGAACACTGTGAGCAACAAAAATCACTTGAAAGGTTCATAAAACCTCAACTTCCAGCAGATTTGCTCATCCCAAAGTTTGGGCTTGTTAGGCCAGAAGCCCAGGTTCCTCCTCAGATCCAGCCCTGTGCAGACAGTGACACTGATGCACTTTGTAAAAAGCCTGGCCAAAAACAGAGCCCTGGAAAAGGAGCTATTTGGGCAGCAGAAGCAAGAGAAGGGAGAGTCAATCTCTTTGAAGTAATCAGTTAGGGGAGGCGTTGGATAAGCCAGGGCCATTTGTAATTAGATGTCTGAGAGAACCGTCAAAGATATCTCCCGACACTTGCCTTGTCACTGATGGTATCTCAGTGCAGATAAAATAAAAGCAGCAGTAAAAGGGAAGTCTGAGCCATTATCTGCCCGCACCTGGGTGGTGAAGGGTGCAGAGTGGAGACAGCGCCCAGCCATGTCCAAGGCTGCAAGAAGATTTTGGGGTGAGGACGCTGCCTCCTTTGAGGTACAGGGGAGCATCATCCCACAGCCCTGGGAGCCCAGCTGCAGCACTGACTCCTGACCATGCACTGGGGTTTTGTATCTATGATAGAAAATTTGTGTTTGCAGCCTTAAGTATCAGTTCCCTATGAATGCTGGTCTGAAAAGGTGTCTTCTTCCCAGGATAATGGGGAAATGCCATTACAGTTTTTTGAGAGGGATTTGCAGGCTTTCACAAGGCTGCTCACTGTATCTCTCCCTGGCCTCCAGTGGTCATGGGAAGTAGATTCACATGCCACAGAACCAAAGTCTCAGTTTTGGTGTTTCCTTTCCTTTTGCATTTGCTGGAGTCAAATAAGGTTGAGGTTATGCAGCAGCTTTTTCTTTGAGGAGGTATTTCTAGGCTGTCTGTACCCCATACACTTTAAATGAGCTTGCAGGAATGTGATCTCTTGAAGCTTCTTCTACTGCCAAAACTTAATTGGAATTGGCCAGCAGGACTGAAGGGATAGATGGATAGACAAACACATAAACAAACAGTGCTATCATATTTACTCTATTTTTCTTGGAAAGCTGAGCTAGAAACTGCAGTTACCTAATCAGAGATCTGGGGTAATACCATGTAACATCACTAACCCATCTTAGGCCCTGCTCTGCAAGGCATGAACCATTCATGGGGGCTGTACAAGCACTGAAAACCCATCCACTGATGCAGTAACCTCAGCTGTGCCCAGAGTCACCGCAACAGATGCACGTTTTGAAATGACCTTTGGAAATTTTGACCGTATCTCCATGGCCATTGTGAGACAATAGCAAAAAATGCCCAGTGGGTCTCAAAACAAGGAGCCTCTGTATAACAACTTGGTAAATTCTAGTCCTTGAATGTTTCTGTGTGTTTGTTGTTTTGGTTTGGTTGTTGTTTTTTTTTCTCTCAGGAGTGGAGAGGCCCCATTTCTGTTGTGTTGGAAGTCCTCTGCAGGCAAGGGAATGTCTGCTTGATGCTGGGATTCAGGATTGAGCCAGTGCTGTCAAGTACACCTCTTAGGGATTTTTCCATTTGGTCTTTGGGCTTAGTGATGCTTTGTGCTGATGTCCTACTGGCACAGATGCTCCATGAGCAGAACTCTCTATGGGAACTTTGCTGAATTTTTATTACATCCTAAACTTATTTACTCCAAGAAATCAACCATTATCCAAATTCTAGCCACTATGCAGAAACCAAGAGGGTCCATAGGATTGCAGTGGTGTGAAAAGAGACCTTGACCCCTTCACTATATCTAACACAAATCAAATGTCACAGTGGGGTTGAAACTCCATGTATATTAACCATCTTCCCATACTTATTAAACTACAGTAACTATCTCCCTGCCCTTCCCCCCTTTCTAATAGTGGTATAAATAGTCCAAAGGTCTCTTGTCAACACAGCTCCCAGACTTCTAGCTCTTTGAGGGGCAAACGTACTTTGTTTTATTACTTGTATGGCATTCCTCAAAGAAGGGGACTTTGACCTTCTTAAATTCCTTCTGGAGATTAAATACCAAAACCAGCAGTCCACAAGGGAATTAATAGACAGCTTCAATACACACAGCAGGACCTTTGGAGGGGGTCAAGTTATTAACACACTGGGAAATGTAGATTGTATCTTCCAATACAGGATATATCTTGCATTCTAGATCAGATAATGACAATGGGGCCTAGAGAGCTACATTTCTGAGATGAGTTCTGCAGCTCTCATCAGATCTTCCAATTCTGCAAACTTTGCTGTCTTTAGAAGTCTTCACATAAAAAGGAATGCATAACAAACTTCTTTTGGGGGGAAAATTGTGCCTTCTGTATTAACAGTGGGCCCATGTGGCTTTATTTTTCATTAGACAAGGAATCTTACCTGGGGGCTTAATACTTATTCAACCTCCTACCACCTCAAACCAGACAACCTTACAGAAAATATTTCGTTAATATTTACATATATAAGGAAATTAATGTCAGGCATTGAAAGCCCTTTAAAGTTCCTTTTTCGTGTTCTTTTGGATAATCAAAGTTCACAGAAACTATTTAAGCCTGATGGTACCTTAATGGTCATGGAAAACTCATTTCAGCTTTCTTGCAATGCACATTTGCACTGGAAGCATGACTAAAAATGTTCACTTCAGGTAGCTGGGCGAAGGAACAAGGATATGTGATAGAATCAAGCAAAGGTTTTTGATTGATTCACCATTTCTGTAAAACTGTGATACTTGAAAAAAGTAAGGAAATATGACAGTTTTATGGTCCTCCCTTGTTTTTGAACTGCTGTGCACCAGTCTGAGATTCTACCTTTGAAATTCTTTAGAAGGGGATAATATCTTACAAAACGTCTTCTTTTTTTCTCCCCTCCGTTTGCTTTATGTGGTTGGCCACTGCTAAACAACAAGAGTTGTTGAGAAGAAAGCCCTACAGTAAATGAAAATTGTGAAAAAAAAATTAATTAATTGAAATATATTACTTGTTATGAAATATTCATTTGGCATGAATTGCAATAAACAAACCAGCATCCATTCCAAAACAGCTGTAAACAAATCTTTACTACTCTCTGATTGCCAAAAATCTCACACCACTCAAACTGAGATGGAAAAAAGCATTAATGTCAGTGAGGGATGAATTTTAGGAAGGCTGGGTTTGGTCTGGATAAGCATATCTAACATATGCAAGCCTTCTGGGAGCCTATAAAAACAAGCTTTCTTGGGAGATTTCCTGTACTTCTGGTTGGGTTGGAAATGTCATGACAGCTGTCTTCGCCACAGCACTTGGGCACTCCAGGTTGTATTCCTGGCCAGAAATCAGGGACACAAAGATGCCTGGAAAGGGAAGAAACCACATAACAATACTTAGAGCTTCTAGAGCAATTCCCAGCCAATGTGTTCAGTGTGCTCTTACATGCACTCAGAGCTGCATGATGGCTGTGTGGAAGATCTGCTCTTCTCCCTCCATACAGAAACAAACTGAGGAATGAATGGTTGAAAAATGCTTTCCATCTCTTTTCTACATACATGCAGGTTGTACAAATATGCAGGCCAATCCTTACTGTTCTACCCTTGGGGCACAGGAAAAGTGCAAAGGTAAAAGCTGTCACAAATCCATTGTATATGCCTACACTGCTGCATAATTTAACATCTCTTCCACCTTCTGTTCTCCCTCCATGAATTAATTTGATTTATAAAATCCCAATAGCAACTTGAAAAATGCAGTCCTGCCATATGGAAGCCGAGTTTGAAAAGCAGAGGACTTATTAGAGGTTTGAATCCTAACCTTAGTGGAGCTTCTAGCAAAGGCAAAATAGACTTTGGTATTGCCTTAATGCTAACATTAGGACATGTTATCATTTGTGCACCAGTCTTGTCTCATACAAACAAAACAGTATAGTGAAACCGTGGAACCCCTTTCCAAAAGTAGTTCTGGGTGCTAAAAGATTGCATGGGTTCAAAAGGGCAAATTAAGAGAAGAAAAGTCTAGCAGTGGCAATGAAAAAACCTGTATCATGCTCAGAATTGCCTTTGCTATGAAGTGCTGGATGTCAGGGGAGTGTTCAGAGGCTGTGCCACTGCTTGCTGGTTCTGTGCTTACCCTGTTCCCTGGGCATCTGCACTGGCACTGCAGGAGCACCAGCTACTGCAGGAGCACAGGGAGGAGATCTCACCGCAGATGACGGGCTGCTGCCCTGAACCAGTGCGGAAGAAATGCCCTTTTGCTGCCCATCCCACATGACAATCAGATGATCAGATTTGTCCTTATCTTTGTGTTGTTTTTTACTGATTTAAACAGAAAAAGCAGTGCTGTTGGACAAAAATCTTCCTCTAATAAGGCTTCTAGGTATGCTCTGGATAGCTTATTGCTCCTTACTGAGCTCCTCCAGCTGGAGACCTACTCTTTCCAAGAGATACCCCAAGTGAGGCCCTGAGCTGATGCCTCCCTGGGCTGTAAGCCTCACTAGGCAGTGTGCCAGTCATGGACTATCGGCTGGGCTGTCACAAATGTCTCCTGGAAATATCTTACTCCTTCTTGGTAGTCTTAAGAAACACTCCCCCTCCCCTCATGTGACTGGAAATGGAGCCAGATTTGCTGCCTTCTGCTGGTTTCACAGGCAATTCAGAGGCAAAAGATTATTTTTCCAAGGCAGACATTAATAGAAATACAGCTTACTTGAATATGCATGGGATGATGAAGGGCAGTGGAGGTAAGATCTCCTGCTCTAATCTTGCTGGGATACTTTTGTGCTTCCCCATGATTCCTCAGGCCACTGCTTGGCTGCTGCCCTTCCCATTAGCAGTCTTTGTCATATTATCCATCCTTGGATTCATTTGGCTGAAGGACTGAGGAATTAATGCTGTGCCTGCTCTGAAACATTATGCTACTTTTGTGCAGGGCTTTTGGTGTCAGGCTTCCTCATGACTTGTGTTAGGAACACGTGGGTGAGCTAGTCCCCTTTCAAGTGACAGGAGGGTTAACCTGCCATCCATCTGTGGGGACAAGGCACAGCTTTTTCTGCCTCTGTGGCTTGTAGATGTATCTATAAAACACAATGAAGTGTAAAATACATGTCTGGTTTTTGATCCTTGGGCCAAGTGCAACCCCAGTGTAACCCCACTGGCTTTCCTACTGAAAGAAACTTTAATTTCCTCCAGGAGGTTGTTGCAGGTTTTGCACGTAGAGTAGGCAGTACTTTTGGCTTCCAGCCTAATTCCCCATCATCTCCTGCTTCTCCATACATATCCTGGGAAAGAAAGGTGTCACCAACCTGGGAGCAGAGGTGCAGGAAGGAGGTGGCAAAGCAAGTCTGTCTGCACAAGGCTCAAATGCTAGATCTGTTGTTCTTCTAATAAAGAATCAGTTTAGGTTTATGAACACAAAGGCCTTTGATGTTGTTACTCGGCAAATTGTGCCTTAAAGATAATAGATGGTTTCATAGGCTGAGCCCTTGGCTGGGGGTTGGCAGCTAATACCATACGAGCCGTGCTCCAGCAGAGCCAACTTTGGTGTATGTGATCTCTCACAAGGGCAGCCACAAGAGCACCCCCGACTCTTCTAAATGTCTGGAGAGGGGGAGATAGCTGCCTCCCTCACGGGGTCTTGCAGAGCTGTGTTGATGTTTGCATGCTTCTTTGAAGGTAACTTATATACCAGCTAACGTCTGCTAACTTCTTCCATCCCTTTGGGTTGAGCTTTGTGTGTGCAGTGCAGGCAGCTCCAGCCTGACTTTAAACCCGTACCAGGAGGAACTACCTTCTCCTCAGGCTCTCAGCTCTGCTGCTCGGAGGCACACCTCTGACAAGCCACTTGGCTTGGGTTTTTGGTGGGACTTGGCTATTACTTGGTTCCATTGAGGAGCTCTGACACTGTTTCTTCCTGGCAACTAGTGCCCAGCCGTGAACAAATGGATGTATGTGAAACCTGCTTTGGGCTGCCACTCCAGGCCACCCCGGGGGACACACACCCTTCCCGGGGGCCTGCCTCTCCCAGGCACTGCCTGGCATCTCCCTGTCCTCCTGCAGCTCACATCTTTCTTGACAGAAAGATGTCTTTCTTGCCACCCCCCTGACCCATCTCCCAGGGTTCTGCCCCAAAAGGGGTTTGTGTCCCCTCTTGTTCCCTTCTAGCCCTTGGGAGCTGCTGGCCAAGGAAGAAGGCAGTCATTTTAAAGGTGCACTTGGCGCCGCCAGTAAAAAGGCTGCCGATCCCACAAGGGAGACCAAAGCATTGTAACGAGAAGGCATAAATCCCTGGCAGGAGCTTTAATCCTCTTACTGAGCTGTCAGTTATGATTTATCATCCAGTTTAGTTTTAATGCTGTTGCATCTTCAGTGCTCCTACCCTGAGTCGGGTCGTTTCCCTTGGGAGGGAGAGAGAGAGAGAGTATGAGTGTGTGTGTGTGTGTGTGAGGGATGTATGTGTGAGTGTGTGTGCTTCAAACTGTGTAACAGGAGATGAATTCAAAGTGCCTCCTCGGGACATTGTTGCCGTAGACGAGCACTTTGTTCATCTCTGTGGTGGAGCCGTCAGGCCCTCTAAGTCCTGATCAGCATCCCAACCGAAAGCGAGTCCCATTTCAGCTGCGCTCCCCCTCCCCACACTGGCACATAATGTTTCTATTGTGCCAAAGCTGTTTTTCTGGGGAAGCGGCAGGGATTTAAATATCATAAAGGCAGAAGTTGGGCTTTGATATACTGTCAGCAAAAGCTGAATACTGTAATTTCGAGCAATTTTCTCCAAACTCCCCTTCCCACCCTCCCCCTCCCGCCCCTGGCCCCCTCCTCTTGCTGGGCCTCCTCCCTGGTTCTTTTTTCCTGACAAGACGCTCCGTCGCTTCTCTCGTATGATCCTCACCCGGCAAATTAATGTGCTGCTGCTGATGAGAGACAGTGGGTTACTGTGAGCGCAGGCTCTCTCGTCTCCTCTTGCTATGACACCCTGGCAACTTCAAAGGTCCAGTCATCCTGTTTCCATCTTCCCGTGGGTCTGCAGGGCCTGACTCAACGACACGGTTCAAAAGTGCAAGCTGGCTGGGACAGCAACAGCCCCGGCCCCGCCGCGGTCCATCGATGCAGCCATGGTCAACACTGCAGATCTTCTTCCCCTTCTCCTCCCAGGATTAACTGCCACACCGGGAGGGTAATTCTCCTTCTCCCACTTTGCTCCTTTTATTTTCCATCTGAGGCAGTCTTTTGTAGAAAGAGCCCTTTTCCTTCTTCTTTTTTTTTTTTTTTGACAACTATTTAATCTTTTGCAATCTACCCTTCTGGGCTGCCTGGCAGTTCCCCTGGCAGCAACCATGCTGTTTGTTTTAGCCAGTAACAAGATACAGTTCTGAAAAGTAATTCTGATTACTCTGTGAATTTAGGCTTTATTTCGTATGTGCTCTTCCTGCAGCAGAGAGAGATCTTTGTGATTTCTCCCTCAGTAAAAATGATTTCTGCATATGCATGAAGGAAAGGCACATGGGGAAAGGGCTGAAGGTCTGCCTGCCTGCCTGCCTGTCTCCTGCCCTCAAAAATGTGGAGTACTGGTGAGTAATGTTGCTGCATTTTAACAATTTCTGGGCTTTTGCACCCCTATGGTTGGGTGTGTGGTGAGACGAGGAAAGCAGCCGTTGGGGACTGGGGCTGTGCAGGGCTCTCTCACAGGGCAAGGCTTGGTGCACAGGCCTGCATCTCTCTTCCCAGGCTTTGGCTCATGGGTAAGCAAAGCTCCCAGGAACCCTGGCCCTGCTAGGCTGCAAGGGAAAGGCAGCTCCTTCCAAAATCTGAGTGCTTTGTGTCTGTAAGCCACTCCATAAACAGCACTCCTACCGCATCCATAGGCTTTCTGCCCAAACAGCAGTCAGGGAGAAGCATAATGGGCCCATATATTCTCCATGTCATCCCCTGCCTGAATCCTTCATGATGAGGATCAGTAAATATTTATCTTCTGCTTAGCTGCAAAGGTCCCAGGAGGGCTGCTGGCTGTCGTGGCAGTCCTTGCTGTCCAGACAGGGGACAGCCACCCTTCAGGACCAGCAACACACAGTCAGAGGGGCTTTCCCAAGAAAAAGTAGATGCCCATCCCTGCAGCTATGAAGACCCCTGCTCTCACACATCACGGGGGCAGCATCCCAAGCTGTACCCACCTGTGGGGCTCTATTGCAGCAAGCCTGTGGCTTTTGTTCCCTTAGTGCTGTGTTTTATTTTTCTTAGGCAGTGGCTGAGGTTTTCTCTCTCCAACTGCTGGAACAACTCGAGAGTGCTGGCCTCAATCTGAGGACTGCAGTAGCTCTTCCTCCCCAGAGAAAGCAAGACAGTCTAAGAATAAGGAGTAGCTTAGAGCAGGAGAGTCTCTTGTTTCAGCCAGTGGGATCTTAACTGTCTTGTGGATTTGATTCACCTGAGCTGCCCCTTAGCAGCTCCCTTGGGTGACCGAGACATCCACATCTTCTGCCTCACATAAAGCCTATGGAGAGCACAGATAGAATAAAAGAAGGAAGACAGATGTTCCATCAACCAGAGTGGTTTGCTGTGTAAAGCTGGGCTTACATCCTCATGTTGTCACACAACACACAGCCTTGGGTGCACTGAACATCGATGCTCTGAAGTTCTTCACCTCCAACAGACAAGCAGGGGGAAACACACGCTAGTTGAGGTTATATGATGTCTAAGTGTGCTCAGATTTCTTCCTAGTTGTCCAGAGGTCGCAGAATTTATGGTATCATAGGTTTATCAGGGATGAACTTCAGTATGTGCCAAACTCCAAGTGATTCCAAAAAAGAACAAGCCCTTCTGTTAACTACCTGTCTGAATATATTTTCATCTAAAGCAAGTCTTACAAAGTTTAGCAGGCTCTTAGGGGGTTTGGAGCATGTTACTAGAGGATCTGTTAAAATGTAAAAGTTTGCCAAGGTTACAATTGAATTAAAACAGGTTTGAAGCTCCCAACCATGCCACTCCCATTACCTCAACACGATTTAAGTACGTTAAAGAAACAAGGAGAATGACAAGCCCATGCAGCATAGTAGTGTCTGAGTTGCTGGTATTAAGGTACTGAATTTCATCCTGACTGTTTCAATCTGAGTCAGTATTTTATGACCAAGTTCTCAGATCTCAGTGGCTAAAAATCTTGCTTCAGGCATCCCTGTTGTGTTATTTTCCACATAATGACATCGTTGCATATAATGAGATGTTAGCAGCTCATTCACTGCTTACATCTGTCTTGGAGGAGAAAATTGCAATTTCTTGACTTACACACTGATTAGTGTAAATGTAAGTTAGTCATGGCAAATTTTGAGAAGTCCAAACTTTGGAAACTATGGCAAGAATGATGAAGACTCAGAGGTATGTTTCAAGGGAACCACCTACTTTTGGAGAACTTGGCCTCTGCATTTGATTAATTTTGTGTCAGAGGTATGCTTCTCACAAACTTGCATGCTCATTTTGAAGGACATGGCATGTTAAACAGGGAACTGATTAAGCCAGTTAGAGCGCCATGAGGTTCAAAACCTTACTAAAACCCTTCTCTGTATAATTTGTAGGAAAAAAAACCACAGAAGAATCAAAGAGGTCCTTTGGGGGACAAAAACTAAGCAAAGTCCAGGAGCAGCTCTTTGTACTGCGGGGAACGACAGTGTTTCATTTAAGACTCTCAAATCTGCGAGTGCTCTGCTTGCAGTGGTTTGGGTTACTGACAGTATTTTTCCTGATACAGTCACCCTGGAGTTCAGTATAGGATTTATCTACCCACATGCAGGCAGTTAAATGTAGATGCCTGAACACTAGCTACCTAAACTCTCATTACAGTCAATAGAGATCCAGTCAATGTGGTTAACAGAGTTTGAGTCAATTGCCTAAATATGACCAGCTAGTGCCATCAGAGATGATCTAGGATATTGGGGTATCGGCACTGTCTGGGAGGTATCATGCAGGACCTATGGAGAACCGCATGCTCACAGACTTGCAGCTGGAGGCCACACAGGAAACCTCCCAATATCTCCAATGTCTCTTGGTGCCTGTGTTGAAGCACTAAATTGAGTCCAAGGAGTTCTGCCTATTATTCAGCTGAAAAGGCAAGAGGTATCTACTTTAAGGTGAGCTGAATCCCACTCTAAATGCTTAACTCTGATTAAATGTACACTGTAGTACACATGAAAAAGTATAAGGCTGATATCAGCAGCCCCACTGCATATTTCCTACTCCCTGAGCTCCCTCCTCTTGAGACCCAGGCACCCCAGGCTGTGCCCCTTTAAAGCAGCCTAGATCCTAAGGCCAAAAAGGTGGTTCTGATAAGCACTTTTCTATTGAATTTAGGTGGGAAATAAAATAAAACATATCATTTCAATCTTCTTCAGAACAAGATTTTTCAGCTTGTTGAACCTGTAGTGGGATGTGCATCTTGAGTCTGCTTGATGATGACGTGAATGAGGCCCCTTTCTGGAAGATCTCTTCCAATGCTCATGTAGCCCCTCCGAGGGAGGGATCTTTCTGGGAGCTCTTTGGTCATGGCTCACATGGTGACATGTACCCTGGTGAGGAGCCTGGCCCTCAGATGAGAGCTGCGAGCATGAGGAACCTGAATAGCAGGTCTTAGCAGCAGCAGCAGCAACAACTCAAGGGGACACAACCAAACACAGCCTTTTGGTTTAAGAATGTCAAAATACTTTGTGTTGGCAATGTCAGAAAAATGTATTTTACACAGATATTTACCAGAACTTTCTTTCTTGAGAAACTTTGGCTACTGAAGCTTTTTGCTCCTGATGAAAGCAAATGGGCAATAACCACAGTTTCTCAGGGTCAGAAAGTCTGATCTGCTGCCTGCTAAGCAGCCGCCTGAGTAGTATCTACTCAGCAAGGGAGCAGGGAAATGGCTTTGCTCTCATGTTTTTCTCTCTCTTATGTTACACCACTCCTTGTAGCCCTGCATATGTGAGTACAAAGTACCTCCCGGCCATGACATCATGCCACAGAAAACAGACTAATGAGGCAAAGGAAGCGAGGCTCACTTTTCTGCAGGGAGGCTGGCTCCAATCACCTGGTTGTAGTTAAGACAGATCACACTGAGCTGTTCTGCTTTGTAAGAGCTGAATTTCATTCTGTGTTACTGCATGTTTATCTGATATCTTGTAAAAACTGTTGTCCATTTCTCCTGCCTTTAGATCTTTTGCTTTTCTGAAATGCTAAATCTCCAACTGTGACCCTTCAGCAAAACCAGTTCACTTCATCAAATGAATCCTGTGACTTTGATTATGTAGGAGCGTTCATTAAAGGGGTCCAAAGTAAAGCAGACAAGGAAATGTCTTTGTGATTTGCAGCAATGCATTGAGAAACAAAAGGAAATGGATGGCAGAGATAAGGAAAATAAAATAGCCACAATTTTTTAATAAGGGGAATGGAATTTCCCCCAAGGGTCTGCATTATAATGCTCTTTAGTAAAACACAAGTGAAGCTCATAGTAGCGGAACTTAAATGCAAAATATTGCCAACTTTGAGCAGCATAATGAAATAGCTAATAGTCAGAAATGCTGACATGAAGGCATCACCAACACATTTTAAGCTCTAGATAATAACGCTTCCAACAAACAGTCGCCTATTATGGATTTAGCCATAAAACTGGAATGGCCATGTGCACTGCCGCTATAACATATGCTGCAACAGCATCATATTTTGCACTTTGCTTTCTTTGCTGTTTTAATTGTGGACTTCAATTATGGCACAAAAATTCTGATTATTTTCTGGTTTATCTACCCTGTATTTTGCAGTTTTAAAGAACAAAATCATCTGTGGATGATGTGAATAGGGCTAGTTTTATCTTCTATGGGACCATCATTTAGCTAGTACCAGTGTGCAATGCAAGGGCAGTATGTTTACAAAGGGGTCTGGTTAGCAGGCAGTATATAGATCAGTGCAGAAAACCAGCCAGGCTTGCTGACAATCTCACCTGTAAATTCTATTTATTTTTTTCCACACAGATTTTCTTGTAGCCTAACATTAAGTGATTAAGGGAAGGAGGTTGATGCTTGGGTTTTTGAATATTTTGTGGTTTGGATTTTTTAATGGGAAAAATGTGTTTGATTGTTATTCCTTTTACAAACTCCTTCATGAAAATGATCCAAACAGCCATCACAGAGCTGCTGTCTCAGGAAAACTATGCAGCAATGTTGCCTATGAGTTGAGTTTCTTTGTCTTAAAAGTTAGAGCAGATCTCAGGCCACAGTAGATGTCATATGGTTATTTTTTTAATTCCCTCAACCAAGCACAGTACAAGCCCCCAGAAGGATTGTCTTGCTGCTAACCTTTCAACATCATCTATTTTCTTGTAGCATTGCCAAAAGAACCGATTATCCTTTTAACAATTATAAAAGCCTATTTTACCATTCTCCCACAATTCGAAAGACGCTGAAGGGATTTTGTTCAAAGTTTCCACAAAGATTACTCCTCTAGCTGAGACCAGCATGGATGACATCAACCCAGAACAGTTAAAAAAAGATCAGCATGTGGAAAGGAGTTCAGGACAGAAAATGTCCTGCGACCTTGATGGAGAAATTAATCTGGCACAAATCTGAAGTAATTTCCCTGAGATGGTTTGCAGCAGCCCCAGTTTTACTAGCCCAGGGGGTCTCAGCTGGAGAGAACCAGGACATGGTCCAGCCAAGTGGGAATCAGTGCCTAGGGCAGGAGAGTGGGATGGGCTGCAGGTGGACAGGGACAATGCTCCTCACAGGAACAGCAGACCCTGCCCACTGCTGCTGCAGAAGGGTCATGAGCAAACACACTACACTGGGTGCCCTGGGAAACTGTGAAAGGATTCATAGACATTGGGCCAGAAGAGTCCATTAGATCATCTTTTCCTCACATGTGGGGAGGGCCACATGTGATTTTCAAATACCTTTTAAGAGGCACACGGTGGCACACCCCTTAGTATGAGAAAGTCTACATTTTCAGCAAGGCACTGATACCCAGGAAAAAAGGACCAGGTTCAATTTCAAGGCTCTTGTAGTAAAACCACACTCACCCATTATCTAATAACCTTGGAAATTCAATTACAATGTCTGAGATCTAAAGCATGAATAATACTTCCCACTGCCATGCAAGTTAGACAAAAACACTGAACCCAGAGGCCCTTAAGACTTTCCTCCTTCCAGCTGTTAGATGTCCAGGATGGTCTTTTCTCCCCCTCTGCTTAGGAGTACATAGGACCCTGTCAGCATCAGCGGGACTGACCATCTCTGTCTTTTCCTGTGGATGGTGGGTAGAGGGGTCATAGAGAGCAGTAAGAGGCAAAGTGACAGCCTGGTCCCCATGGGAAGGCACTGGGCCCCGCTCCATGGAGGCAGGGCATGCAGCAGGTACTGGGGATGGGGCAATAAGCTGTGGACCAGAGTTGGCGATGGCAAGCTGTCTCATCCAGGGAGGGATGGCAAGTGTCGCAAAGCCAGTCTGGAGCAGGGTAAAATCTGAGCCTGATCCAGCCTGAGAGTAAGCAAGTTGCTGTTGCTGATGCCCGACTGCGGGATTTCACCCGTGTCCCCTTTGGCAAAGCCCCAGGAGCTGCCTTCCACCACTGCAGACCCAGAAGAGCATCTGGTCTCTGTCAGGAGATGTCAAGAGCTGGAGAAACCACCATTTCTTCTGCTTGTTTATTCTGGTTCTTAATCTTCTTTCACTGATTAAAAGTTTATAACTAGTTTCTCAGCTGAATTTGCCTGGAGTTAAGTCCCAGCCATCGGTTCTTGTTATGCTTTTCTCCCCTGGATTAAAGAGCTCTGCCGTGCCCAGAATTTCTGCCCATGATGGTACTTACACTTTGTAATCACATCATCCCTTGATCTTTTTGATCAGGCCACCAGGCTGAGCTCCTCAGTCCCAGAGAGATCTCTTCGAGATAGCAGTGGTGAACAGAAACACTGATTTTGTGCTAGAGCGGCTCCAGACACAGCTGAGTGCACGGGACCAGGTTCCCCTGTTTAATATCACTGACACAGGAGCACAGGCCATGAATATGGGTGAGGGTTTGGAGATCAAACCATTTGAACAGATTCCCCAGTCTCTGTAATAATATATTATTTTTTCAGTGCAGATGGCCAAACTACAAAACTTTGTACCTTTTCAATATTTCCCCTCCTTATGAATTATACAGGTGTTTCTTTCCTTGGCATCTTCTGCTTTACTTACCCTACTTCATCCTTATGCAAACACAAAAATATTTACTGCATTATCCCGGTTTAGATTAAATTACACTGAAGTTGCCAGCCTCTCCCACAGGATCTGTGTAAAAACAATTGTGTTTCTTTATGTAAGCCCTGGGATCAGTAGCTGTAACAGCAGGACACCAGCTGGGTGGCGGGCAGGGAGCGCAGCCTGGAGAGGAGCTGCTCCATGGCTGATGGCAAGTACCTGCCCCCAGCCTGCACACAAAGGGACGGGTGATGGTGGGGTGTGCGTCTGTGTGTATGTGTGTGCATACATAAAAGAGGGATGCAAGGAGCCCAGAAGCAGATGCAGAGGAGATGTAGGCTGGCAGCTGGCATGCCAGACCACACAGAGAGACTTTGACACAAAGAGCAATTTGGGAGGGCACCAGAAGAAATTTCATTTTGAATTGGGAGCAAATAATTGTCCCTGGTTGCATGAATTGTCCTGTGCCCTGTACACTCTCTATAAGTATCTAAAGAAAGGGGATTGTGTTGAGGAAACAGCTAAATTAATCTTGAGTTTCTTCTCCTAATAAATATAATCTGCAGGATACAAAAATCTGGCTACATACTGAGGTTGGAAGAAGGCAGTGGCATTTGGCCAGTAACAAAGTAAACAGAGAAACTGAATTTGCAGTGGTACCTTTGGCAGGGATGTGTTTGGCTCCGGGATTTCTCTTGCATTCACAGTGCAGCTGGATTGGGCACCCCTGGCTTTGTTCATTGGACCTGTGGGTGTGGGGCTGGAGATCATGGAGAAGATTATGGAGCAGAGGATCAGGTCTCCTCTTTGACCTCATACCAACACTTTAAAGTGCCTATAGCAGCTACACAGATAATTTGGTCTCAAAGAGCTTTCCAAAAGATGATAGCAAAGCCCCAGCTTCATGTAGGGATGGCTGGCTGGGCACATAGCTGGGTTTTGGTGTGGTACATAACACTGACTCCAAAAGTCCCAGCTGCCTTGCTCCATCCCCATGCACGCACATGGATCACCCAGCAGCTCTGGTCACACACAGCCCTGCTCTCCATGCTGTGGGCCATGGCCTGATGGCTCACAAGCTTTCATGGCTCACAAGCCACACACCAGCCAAGTGACCGTCTCTGTTCTAGCAGTGGCTTCCTGACTGCTGGCTGATCCCCTGGTATCACTTGCCTCCCTTGCAGGTGAAAATATAGTGATTACAACATCAATTAATTAATTTATTTATTTTGCATTTTTTCTTTAAGAATAAGTGAATTAATTTTTTAAGGTAGGGTAGTGCAAAGACAGTAAATGTTATTGCATAGCAGCAGCAACATCGAAGAAGAGCTCTTTCTCTCTTTCTCTCTCTC
>VZTV01018083.1:0-11080 GCA_013400875.1 Anhinga rufa | reverse complement strand
TTGTAATGATGAAAATTAGTTCAAACAGTTAAAGCTCAACATCTCTGACAGTCGGGCTGCTTCTCTATCCAACTACCTGAATCTATGGATATTTCTATGTCTACAGATAGATTAAGTTCTGTATCTATGTATCTAAAGTTGCACTGAGAAACCCAGCTTTGGACTGTTAGCCAAAAAAGACAGAAAAATTAAGGAAAGGAGCAATGGGGGCAAAATGAGAGAGTCTGCACAGCTGGGAGCAGGCCACAATGACAGGCACTTCCCCTGCACCTTTTACCCACTGCTCCTGTAGCCATGGGATCACGGATTTATGGGAGAGAGAAGGAAGCAAGTGCATTATTTGGGGACCCGTTACCAGCACAGTCCCCAGTGACACAACAGTTCTGCACCAGCTTCTTTCTTAGTCAGTAGTCACGGCCATGGGAACACCCGACATTGTAGAACCCCAAGATGAACTGAGTCAGGATGCTGGGAAGCAAGAGCTCTGAGAGAAAGGGACCCCAGAGTGATATTATGGCCATTACTGAATAAAGGCTTAGCTTAATTATCAGAAAATGGAGTAACTATCCTAACACATCAGCTCAATATACCCTTGGTTAAATAACCTAAACTTTGCAAACATCTTTCAAGTCAATAATTTATCAACAAATCAGAGTTGGGTAAATATATGACATCACGGTATCTCTCTTATGCAGATCTACTTTCAGAGAAATGCTATGCACAGCATATAAAAGAGAGGTATATTTTGAGATTAGTCTATACTTTCTAGGTTGTTTTTTTTTAAAGACCTACTGTTTATGCTTGTAACTATGAAGGGATCTTCTCATATTTCAGTGTTCCAATGCTTGGAATAATAGGGCTCGAAAATTTTGCTAGCCTGTCTCCTTCATGGTAGTATGCAAATTATCAATTTGCAAAATAATTCTCAATTAATTTCAAAAACCATCCAAAGTTTTAAGAGGTTATATCTGAATTAGAAGGCATATGTCTTTCTCTATAGGAATTACAGACAGAAATAGAGGCACAATTTCACATCAAGGAAAGGGGAGATAGAAAACCATAACCTGAAATAAGAAGGTCCTGACCAAGAGTAAATATGGTATTTTAAAGCCAAAATAAAGAAAAAGCTTTTGTGGGTGCTAAGAAATTAATTTCTCATCTCCTAGATCAACAAAATCAGAAATCCTATTGGCTCTTATCTTACTAATCACAAAGAAACAATTTATAAGGCAGTGTTAGTGAAAAAAAAAAATTTAAAAAAATGAAAGCAGAGGCTTTAAGTTCTGATATTTTAGAAGAGGTCTGAAGCTGGAAAAAAAATAAATCACCGAAAACATTAATAAAATAACATGAAGTCATGTTGAACCTAGTTGTTTCACATTTTTACTCTTTCACTCGAATCAAAAGCCTGACTAACGGATTGCAGGACAAACTTGGGAAACATACTCCACTAATGAAGGCGGCTGCAAAGGAACTGTACTTGTACTGAAACATTTCTGCAATTGAGGAACCTCAAAAGGCCTCCTACAGCATTACCTCCTTAGTACTTTGACCAGTTTTTGTTTCAAAACTGTTTTTTAACTTACCACACCTGCATTCATTTCTGCAGGAAACAGGTTTTCAACTTCAACAATTGCTTACCTCATCAATTAATCCTGTGGTCCACTGTCCTGAGATCATATATTATTTTATTTATGGTTCATTTCTTAATCAACTAAAATGTTATTATCATTCAGAAAAAATAATTTGGCTGCCTTCTCAGAGAAGAAAATGGCACTTTTTTACTTTCTAGTTTATCCATATTCTGGATGCAAAATAAATGTAATTAAATAATTATCTAAATAAGAATAGTATAATCTGTTGCATGGCTAGAAGTCTACTATCTTATGTAAGAAGAGAAAGGTCCTGTGGAAGCAGGTAATTTCATCAGCAAATTTTGAATTTGTGATTCAAATCATGGATTGTTCATCTAAATTCTGTTATAGGAATGAAAAGTGTATTCTCTTAATACGATACCAACAATTACAGTCCTAATATAGATACATTTTCTTGTTTGGGGAAACAAAAGCAAGCTATGCTTATCAGGAGTTAGTAGGAATTATAAACTCTGCCTTTGTAGTCTGTCCCAGAAAAGGGGAAGGCACATGGAAGGGGAGGGACTCTTTTATCGTTCATAAGAAAGGCTGTTGTCACTGACCAAGTGGACAGAGAGTTTTCTTCTCTTTTTTTCCAGATGAATCCCCAAAACCCTCTCCTGGTGAAGGTAACCTTTGAGAAAGTTGCTGGACTAAGAGGTAGGAGACTCAAAATTCTTGGTATACCCCACAGTTATGTATTTTGGAAAGAGAAAAGCAGTGCCACTGTCCACTGTAAAACCTCTCTACACTTCTTTCTCAAGATAGAAAAGTCATTAAAATGTAAACAGTGGGTGATCTGTATGCATATCCACCCAGGTATCAAGTAAGGCTTCATTCTTTCTCTCACAGCTGAACGATAAGGTATAAAAATAAATGCTAAACAAATATTGTGACTTAACATGAGACAAAATGCCACGTGTCAAATGCCTTAATTTAGTGATCCTTACTATTATGAATCCTACTGTGCACAGTTTTATCACTGGAAGTGACCATACTGCTCCTGAAGTTTCTCATTATACTTGTGATCAGATCATTTTCAAGATGTAAGGAGGTCTTCTGTCAAACCTGCTTAATACCTTTGCTTTCCATATGCTAATCTTGTTCCTTGTTAAACACAAATTCAATTGTAAAATTCTACTTTAACCTTATAAGTATCAAGATAGTTATTTTTTCAGTTACTTTAACGAGATTCCCTATTCCACATTAGTAACTCATTCACAAAGATTGGTAGACAGTTGCTTTTATTATTCTTGTTGATTTTATTGTGTTCTGTTATCATATTTTGGACTGTCACTACAAAAATGCATGGAGTAACCAATGCTCCATTAGCATTTCCTGGTCTCTCATTTAAAACTCTCTTCAAGTTCCACTGGATTTCCTACGGTTGTTTAATATTGTCATAAAAATAGATGTCATTTCCTTATGAGTTATTAAGTAGGTGATTGAAAAATTCCACAGACTTCCCATTTGGAACTAGAAAAATACTTGGTAGAATATCCGGAATTTTAAAAACAGGTACATTTCATATTTCTCAAAGCACTTACCAGAAAAATAAGGCAGATGTGTATAAAACTGATTCTGAGAAATTCCACCATCTCTTTCAACTACTTAGAACAACTTTTAAAGTACACTTAGAGCACATAATAATCGTTATTTAATGTATTTTGAGATACTGCAGTTTACATCTACCCTTTATTTCTCCATGCTTAAGAAGGACTTATATGTCAACAATCATGTAAGTAAAAGGAAGATATGTGTTATTTGATATCTGAAATAATAGTGCTCTCTCTTCTCTCAGTTCTCCACATGGAGACAATGTCTTTCAATTCATGGTTGTTAGTTTTTATTCTGTAATATGACTTTATTATATAATTACATAATTTCTTATCAAATGTATTTTAATAAATATGATTTGATTATTAAAAACAAATCCTTTGAAGTGTTATAGTTTTTAAGCTCCGATTACACAGAGTGCTTCCTAATACTTCAAGATGGAGCTCAAAAATCAATTATTGACTTACAACATTATTTCTCAATGTCATTAAAAGATCATCTGTTTTCAGATAAACATGGCTAGAACAAAGACACTTCATACTGCAAAGTAAGATTTAGTTTGCCATTGTATTTCACTGAGAATATTTCTGTTTTAATTGGAAAAACTAAGAAAACCACACACAATCCTTAATAAACATCCATATATCACAAGCATTCAATACAATTAACTGTAATTCTTCAACTGTGTTCCTGTAGAAGCAAACATAGATTGCTGAGCAGGGGGTATAACCCATCCCCTCCCAAGTCCCCTAAACCTGTAATTATGCAAATTATGTCAGTGACACTACAGGTCTGTCAAATTGTTCTGAGTTTGCAAATGATCACGAGATTTTACCAGAGACAACTGAATTTCAAATATATAGATAGCAGCATGGAGGTTGGCGTATATAAACAAGCCCTCCAAAAGCAAACTGAGATATTTTTCAAAGGTACTTTTATATTCATCAAAACAATGCAATTGTGAATATTTGAATATTGTGAATATTTGTTTATGTTCTCAGGTTGATCAAGGAAAATCAACAGTCTATACTGCATAATTTTGAGTCTATTTGAATGATAATTTATGGGCAAATATATCATTTGTTACACAGAAGACAAAAAATGACGGGTTATTTCTTTGTATTCTGAGAGACAAAGTCTTTGAGAAAGTCTTTGCTTCTCCTACGCTGCTGAATAGGACTCTTCACAACAAAAGCAACTAGAACGGTTAAAGACATTAGGCAAAAAAAGAAGGTAGCAGTTAAGTGACTTCAAGATTCAGAAGGTTTGTGAAAATTTTCTAGAAAACAGACAGTTAAGAACGAGCAAGACAAATATCTCTGTGAGCAATATTCTAGTTACATTTGAATCTATTGAGGTCCTTTTCAAGGACCTTCATTCAAATGTTTGTCTTCAAATATTCTTACATTGTCTGCCCACAAAGGGTCAACTACTTCTAGTGTGCTCTTTGCACTCACCAGGGTTAGGCTGGCAGAGACAGTCATGCAGAGAAAACAAATGTCACCTTCCTCTCTTTGGGGCAAGATGACTATTTTAAATTACAACTAGATTGGCTCCAGAATGAAGCAGGGATCAAGCTGAATGCCCCTCCATGTTTTGCACTGGAGGCTGCCCCTACTTTTATTTTTTGTGGCAACTGTTCAGATATGTCTCTGGCTACCTATACTTTCACTTTTGTGGTACTCTTCCTGATTTCTATGTGGCTTGTTACTAGCCTTCAGGAGGTTGAATTTCTTGAAGAAATGTGTGGCTTGAATAACATCCTGTCCTTTACCATGAAAACAAATTTGTTTTATTCTTTATTTCCGTTGGTTTTAAACATCTATTACAGTACCTGCAAAGAAATGTGAAAATGTCTCTAAGGACATCCAAATGCCATTATTATGTGAGAATATGATGGCTGGAGTAGCATCACAATTTCTTTTCCAGATTTATTTGAATTAATATGGAGGGATTTGAAAGTTCTCAAATTCCATAGTGTAGCCTTTAACATTTTTTTTCCCCAGCATTCATGTATCAGCAGTTTAGTTCTTATATGCCTGTAGGAAGATCATGGTAAATCCTTTCTCTTCTTCTGTGCCACAGCAATGCAAAGCCATGAAAACATTTCAAGTTGAGGACTGAATGCAACAAGGATTATAGAGCCTGGCCTGTGCAGCAGTCTTGGAAGAACTGCTAGGATGAGTGGTAACAGGAACATCCCTGTCTAACTTGTTCTAGATACTGCTTGGCATCCAGTAGCCCTTAGAATGTCAAAGATAGGTCTGAATTGTCTGCTGCAAGACAAAGCCTTCTTTATAAGATCAGTATCCCACATTCTCAAATTTCCTAGTGCAGAACCAACACATCGCCCATAACTTGGCAAAAATTTTACACCTGCTTCCCATTTTGACATCTAGGATTTTGTACATCACCATTTCTCAGGAAGCATAAGGTGTTCCATTTTGTGTTGATCAAGGTGCCCTTTTTTTTCAAATCCAGTAATTCTGCTGCAAAGCTTTTTATTCTCTAAACATATTTTTTGTTGTGCAGGGCATAAAGCAGTACTTACATTTCTCTAAATTATCTGGTATTATCATACCTGCCTCAAGGAATTTTCTAATTTACTCCATCAGTGAACTTATCTGCAGATCATATTCAGTTATTGTTACCTTCCCCTTATCCTTGGTTTACTGTCATAAGAACAAGTGTACAGAAGATGAATCTTCCTCCACCCATCCTCCCTTCTAATATTAGCAAACTCTACAGTGAAAAAAAGAAAAAGGACAGCAGGTGGCTACAAAACACAAACAATTTTTTCTTTTGAAGTCTTTCCTTTATCAAAACTATCATTCCAACAGGCTGGCTCATATTAACCTGGAGTTGCTTTCTGCAGTTAGGAAAACTCAACAAAAGGAAAAAAAGAAAAGATCAATTTCACGCAGCATCTCATGCTCAGGCCACCTTTTTCCTCCAAGTTATATAATTGCTCTGAATTTGCTTATTTTCCATCCAGAAAAAATGTTAAATGGAAATACTTTAAGTTCCAATTCTGTCTTGTAATCAACTGCATGTTTGTTATGGTTTCAGCTGGGATAGAGTTAAATTTCGTCACTGTAGCTGGTGTAGTGCTGTGTTTTGGACTTAGTATGAGAATAATACTCATAACACACTGATGTTTTAGTTGTTGCTGGGCAGTGCTGAACTAGTCAAGGACTTTTCCAGCCTCTCATGCTCTGCTGGGTGCACAAGAAGCCGGGAAGGGAGGGGGCACAGCCAAGGGAGCCGATTCCAACTGACCAAAGGGATATTCCATATCATATGATGTCATGCCCAGTATATTAACTGGGGGAGGTTGGCCGGGGCGGGCAGCAATCACAGCTGGGGAACCGACAGCGTGGGTCAGCGGGTGGTGAGCAGTTGCACCGCTTGTGACTTTTTTTTTTCTGTTTTTTTTTTCCTCTCCTTTGTTTTTCTACTTTTAATTATATTATATTATCCTAATTGTTATTATCATTACTATTATTGCTATTTTATTCTAATCAGTAAACTGTTCTTATCTCAACCCATGAGTTTTCTTGCTTTTGCTCTTCCAATTTTCTCCCCCATCCCACAGGGGTGGGGGGAGTGAGCGAGCGACTGCGTAGTTGCCGGCTTAGTGCTGGTGCTTAGTTGCCGGCTGGGGCTAAACCACGACAATGTTTCAACATGAGATGCTATGACCTTCACTTGTGGACAGCTTTGACCAGATTTAAACTAAATCGCTGTTAATTCAAAGTGTTTGTCCTAAGATACCTAACCTCAACGTTAAGAGGTTCAAAGGATTTAACAAAGCAACCCTCTCTTCTGTCACTCTGAAGCTGCTCTTCTGAAAATGTATACACAGATACCTGAAGCAGACACTGCAGGTAAAAATGACAGATTAATAAACACCTCTCTGTTGTTTTGTTTGTTTTTGTGTTGTTTTTTTTTTTAAATAAGGACTTCCTATTTATTTTGTTTAACAAGTACTGAAGCCAAGAATTGAATACAACCTTCAACATCAAATAAATGTGATTATTGCAACAAGAGAATTTTTCACTTCTGCTTCAAAGTATTCCTCGTGGAATGAGTAAAAACATCCAATCCAATTGTGAAGTACAGTTACTTTCACTTTGTCGTCCTTTTCTATTAAGGGGAGGAAAAAACAATATTAATGTTGCGATGAACGATGACCACTATACACTTCAATAGGATCTATCCCAAGAAAGCCAAATTAAATAAGGGCTCTTCCAACTCATGATCTCATTAAAATGTTTGTTGGCAACTACAGCCAGAGCTGGATTTGATACACAACACCACAGTCCCAAAAGAAAAAAACATCTTGGGGCACCTACTTTTCCTCTGCACAATGTCAGTCCTTCCAGCTAACCTAGCTATTGTGTAGCTATAAAGATTCCTGTATTACTCCAAGTTGTAAACATTTTCTTAATTTGCATACTGTATATCAATACGTTACTATGATTATTAATAACATTGTTTTCGAATTTTTCATCAAATTTAAAAGCCTTTCTGAAAGAAAAAAACCAAAAGCTGAAGTACACAATCAAGTCATAGTAGTATTACATGCAAACAAATACTGGCATTTGTTACCCACATACTTACTTGTGACCCATTTCATGGGCAATGGTAAAAGCGAGATTCAGACCATTGTCCTCTGCAATTATACATTTTCGTTTTTCACTGCACATTCCACTCAGGTATGCTATACCTAGGAAACATAACCAACCACCACAGTCAATTATTTTTTGTTAATACTAACTGTATGTATTATGGTATTACTGACCCCAAACAGGTCTGAAACCTTACTGTGGTCAGAGCCATCCAAATATATGAACAGATATCTGGTCAAGGTTTATTTACTCGTAAGCTAAAGCAACTGATTTTAGCACAAAATTGCATAAAAAGATAGCAAAGAAATTGAAAGCAGTGATAATATTACCTAAGAGTAATGATTACACAGGCTGCAATGTGCAGAAAATGTATTCTTTAAAAGTGTTGCTAGGTACCTTAATGAGATGTGACAGAACACACATATGAATATCAATACTACTGTAAATGAAAATAGTGTCTGCAATAGGAAAAAAAATTGAACGGATGTTTCTTCTGACAGGCTCAGAAGAACAGAATACAAAGCATAGAGCCATACTCCTACATTATCACTGTTACGTACTGGTACAATGTTCAGCATGTTAATGATTTTAAAAATATGTAAAAAGTGTCACAGAACTAGTAGAATTCATAAGAGACTGCAGCCTGACAAACACATTCATTGTAGATGCTATAATGCCTCTACTAATACCTAAATTTTCAAAAATTGAAGCCCAAATGGTAGGCTTTTGAGTTCAAGTTCAGCTTCTAAAAAGTAGAATGTCTGTAACTGTAAAAGCTTGAGGAACATGCAGCTTAATATGGGTAACGGTATTTTTTTTCAGACCACAAATATGTTTAGCAGGGACCTATTGTCGTCACTCATTGTTTGAAATTTCAGACTAAGCAATCAAAATGCTGTTTCAAGTGTCTGGCCTTCTTCCCAGGAACATCCTTTCAATGGAATGGTGCCCCCTGGATCAACATGTTTGCTGAATGTTTGCATGTAAAGGTCGAGTTTGAAATGTTTGACAGTGTTTGAATTAGCATTCTTAGAATTAGCATTCTAAGTTAACAAGATAAAAGTCATTCTTCTTACAATCCAAGTATTTGTCTGTGAGCACAACACTTCATCCACAACATGAAATTCAAGTAGTAACCCCATCACTAGTCTGGCAGTGTTGCTCTCAACAGAGCTGGCTGAAAGTTTTTGGACACAGAACTTGTGTGACGAAAAACATTGTTCTGAACTGAACAAAAAAATCACAAATTAGATTTGAATACGGCAGAATATTTCAGCTTTTACTATTTCTTTCCAAAGAAGGGAGAAAAAATGGAGCAGGGGTAAAAGTAATTTGGGATGCAAAAAAAGGCAAATGTTCAAAGCAAAAACCCTGGAGTCTTTCAAATGACACCTCATGTTAAATGTAGGTATCATTTATATTAACTCTTTTGAAAACGCTCTGAAATGTAATGTTTTAGTTCAAATGTTATGCTACAGTGGCCAAAATAAAAAGAAAAATATTTCTAAAACCATTTTGTGCCTTGTAGTCTCACAATTACATGCATTTTCTTTCAAGTTTTGATGAGCAAACTGAAAAAGATAAGAGCTGCTTTTAATACTGTAGGTCTAAGTAGTAGAGCTGATAACAATACCAGAAAAATCACACATTAGAGCCCTGACTTCAGCCAATGCCATTAAGTTTACAAAGTGCTAAAACAGAATAGAAAAACTACTCTCACCATAGGCAAAATCCAGTACTGCATTTCAAAGGGTTGTGGGTATTCCTGTTACTATAATGCAGACTGTTTAGAAATACCTTCCTTACTGATGAAGGCTATTCTCAGTTGTATAAAACTTACTTGCTGGGATCTACAGAAAGAGAATTCCCAAACCTCCCTCTGCCTGCTGATGCTGAGCACTAACTGAAAACTGTCTGATGCCCTCTAGCTTTTTGTGGGGAAGAGGTCACCTAACCTTTTCACATCTAAAACGGCAGGTCCAAGTACCTTAGGAAGATCTTTCCATACAACAACACAAGTACTATCAGTTGCTGTCTACTATCCTGCCTGCCCCAAAAGCACAATTCCCAAAGAACCATGCACATTACAAGTTTCATACCTATTCTGCAGAAGAAGCAGTCAACAGGGGTAGGCGTTTTCAACAATACTCAATATATATCACCAATACCATTTTTAGACTTGGCATTCCTTGAAGGGAATTGATTATGTTTGTCCTTTTTAAGTGTAACATACAAAACACAAACCGTGCATTTCATTTAGATTAAATCAAATTTCTGATTCTAGAAAAGTCAAAAAGCATCAAATGCAATTAATGCTTTATGACTTTTTCCCTATTAAACAAAGTGAAGCTCATACAAGAAAGCCACATCCAACAGCTACTGGATGTACATCAGCCAAATACTAGCTGTGAACTAGTTTCATGTCTTGTCCTTGGTTATTTATTTCACATGTAGAGAAAAAGAAACTGACTTCAGTAAGCAGCTGCTCTTGTTTAGTTGTCTCTGCATTAGGTAAGAGAAGGAATTTCTTCTTTAAATATATGTATGTTCCCTGCAGCTTCCTGTGCCTTAACACAGTTTGAATGGCTCCAAGGTTAAATACACAAGAAAAAAAAAACAACGAACAATTGCTCTCTTGTTATGATTAAGGTATTTCTGGTGAATCCCATGGTCTCAACACACAGCTTCAAATTAAAACAGTTAGTATCAGAAAAGGGTTGACTAGAAAGCAGTAAAGTCATCTCACTGACAATTTAAAGCAGGATCCTGTTACTCATCTATGAAGAAAGCTGTGTTTTGAAACACAAAAGCACTGAATAAACACAGGCCAAATGTAACATATTCGGATCACCTCACTCTGTAGATAACTAATTTGCAGGTTAATTCAGAAGAAAATACATGCAATATCAATTAAGAGAGTAAAGATTTACTATTGTACCCCAGAAGAACCAGGACTCATTTCCTTATCAAACATGTAAATATATAAATGAATTACCGGCTGCTTCAGAAAACAAGAACTTTTGCCAAAGTCATAGCAGTGGTTTATTACTACTACCTACTGCTACCCATACAAATGGGTATCTCTTTCTACATAACATGATAAATTTTCTTTAAGATTTTTTAATTTCTTAATGAACATCCTCTTCACATCATCAAACTATGCATTCCTTCAAAGTAGACACACATTTACAACTTCTCTGTTGAAAAGCCATGATTCAGCACACTGGGATGTTACACAAAACAGAATCACAGAATCAC
>VZTV01018081.1:3569-22440 GCA_013400875.1 Anhinga rufa | reverse complement strand
CCCCCCCCCCAACTTCTCTCTCACTGATGAAGCAGCTCTCACACCTGCCCAGAGCTCAGGGGCATCCCAAGCCCTGAAGGAGAGGAGGGAAGCGGTGTGGGGCAGGGAAGGGCTCCGAGGGAGAATGACCCAACAGCAGAGGAGGGACCAAGGACCACATCACACCGCCGAGTCCAGTGCGGTGTAAAGCCCATAGGAGTTATCTGTGATGAGAAGAAGGTGGCTTGGGAACGGGGCCTTTGGGAATCTGGGGGGAGAGGGACAGAAGAAAGAGGCTGTTGTTTTTACCCACTGTCCTCTGAAATGTGACCCCTTCCCAGGCTGGGGAGGTTCTTGTTCAGCGGCAATGGGATGGCTTTGCTGTGTTACGGTGAGCGCGCTGTGAAGGGTTATAATGATGCTCCCGTGGAGGTGGCTCTGTTGCTATCGCTTATGTGCTGTAAAACAAAGAATGAGCTTGGTGGGCAGCTGAAACATGAATGGTGAGATGTGGCCTGGGCTGACGCCTGATGAACATCTGTCAATACCAAAGTGCATTCTCTCTTTGCATTACTTCTGGTATTTTTCTGATACACATGGGCCTGTCTTGGCTTTAATTTCAGGAAGAAGAGCTGCTATAATAGCAGCTCACTGCCATCTTTCAGCTTCTGAAGGCGAAGGCTGACAATACTGGGATGGAGATCACCTGGCCGGAGGTGCTGGTAGAGCATAACCTCTGACAGGAGCTCGGTCTGTAGGCATGGAGAAACTGTTCTGGTGCGTTGCCTTTGCAGATCCCTTTTGCTGTGTGGCTAGAGGCTGGTTTTCAGGGTTAGGAAGATGAAAGGTGTCAAAAAAGTAACTTCTGAGAGCCAACACCATAGCTTTGCAGCACAAATGAAGGTTTAACTTGAATTTTACTTGGATCACTGATATAAATGAATCTCCTGGAAAACATACCTAAGGATGATTACATTATTTCTCACTTGTAGTCTGCTAGCTGTCTTGTGTGCTTTTGGGTCTTTTTTTTGAGAATTATTTTTTTTTACCTATGAAGTTACATGTAATGTTCAAATTTGTAGTATATATGAAAAAAAATTGAAGTTACTGATAAAAGCCAATAATCTATTCATATTCTTCCATTAATTTGCTTTGCACAAGTAAAATTTTCATTAAAAACCCCCACTTTACAGCAAAACCCCTAATACAAGGTACTATTTTAACGTGCTTTAGTAAGCAGTACAGCCTAGTACAGAAATGCATCTGACAGCTGTTGATCAGGTTTCCATATTTTAAAAAAAAAGCTTTCTGCATTCTTCATAAAGTATTCAGCATGCAAGCCCCTTCTCTTGAAGCTGATAAATGACAGGAAGGACTAACTCACTCTATGCTAAGGATGGATCCTGATTATATTCTCCTGTATTTAGAGCACCCCCTCAGCAGACAAATTGACTTTGTAGGCTCGTGAGGGTCCAATGCACTGCACAAGTCTCCGAGGGGCAGGATCTTTCTTGCACTGCTTCAGAAGCTCTTAGAATATCGAATAGAAGAGGAGCCTGTTCTCACAAAACAAGGTGCCTGGAATGCTTCATAGTTAGTATGCCTCAAAAAAAGCTGTGTCTGTGCTCTGTTGTAATGTCTGCTTTTCTACAAGGAATCTTTTTTATCCAGAACTTACTGCTCTGGGAGATGTTAATCTTCGCAGTGGCTGTCAGGTGGCAAAGAGCGCCCGTGCTCATGAAGAAGCTGGATGAGATGTCCTGAAGTTCTTTGGTGAGATAACGGCAGAGGCATGGACCTGCCCTATGCAGTTACTGGTAGGCAGAACTGGAATACAGTGCTGCTTCGGCAAAAATCCTAAGTCACTTTTCTTGCTGGAGGGATGCCCTGAGCTGTGTGACTGCGTAGTCTCTTAGCTAGCTGGTCCGCAGTTTGCATTCATTGATCAGTGAGTTGATAGAAATGAAAACCCACCGACAGCAATGAATGTTGATTGCAGCCATTAGATGCTAAAGACGTGCAGCGCTGTTCCTTCCGACGGCTCCACCGTTACTGGGTTTTCACATGGAATGGTATTGCAGTCGTCTTGACCTCAGGACATACAGCTATTTCAGGGCGTCTTAAAATCTTGGTGACTTCTGGAAAGTATACTTGCACAGGGAGAGTAGTAGAAAAACATTCTTCAGTTTAGAAACTACATTAAAATATGACATAAATCGCCTTTTTTTTTTTGTAAAGGCGATTTGTTTTGTTTGATTCTTGCTGTCAGGCATATGTTTCATAGTTTCATAGGTTCTTGACTCTGTGTACCCCAAGGGCTTGAAAACTGCACATTCCCTGAACCTTCCCTATTCTCGCACTTAATTTTCAAAAAATTCTCAAGAAGCACATTGTCCTCTAACACAGGGAGGGCTGGGCCTCATCCCAGAAGTATTCACAGTACACCAGTACGAGAGACATCCTGCTCAAAAGCATTTATCATGCCTTCATCGAGTCTACTTCCTGGCTATCAAAAGAACTTCTACAGCGCCGTCATGTTTACTGAGGTATCTGCTGCTGCTAACAAGTGGTTTATTGCTTTGAGCAACCGTTTCAGAGGGTGAAGTTCTGCATGGTTCAAGATTTTTAGACCTTCTTTATGGCAGGAAAGCTCTGATGGGGTATGTAACCGTCAGCTGAACCACCTTCTATTGGCATGTGTTTTGAGAAAGGCCGTTTTGATATTTTAATTCCACTGGGTCATGTGAGACAAACATACAAATGTACAAAGTGTACTTGAAGGGAACAGCCTTAACTTTCAAGAGCCTGTACTCTGGGTCCTGAGACAGGTATCTATTTTGTTAAGTGCTGCCCATCTGTGACCGTATACAGAAGTAAAATTATACACGTTACAAGATCTCTTCTTCTACAGCAGCCCAAGGCAACATTCCCTGGCCCGTGCTTCAAGTCTTTTCTTCTTTTATGGGTTCTGCAGTCCCTGTGGGGGGAAAACAACCGCCTGCACCCTTGTGAAGGCATGCGCTATTGACGCCTGCTGTGTGCAGTCCTGCATCTCATCGCCCGGACGGGACAGAACGGGTACCCCTTAGGCACTGCTGAGGTGCCTGTGCATTTGGCTTTCTGTTCCTTTGAAAGGAAGGACATTTTTCTTGCTTGCCTAGTTGTAAAGCGACAGTGTGAGTCGCAGGAGCAGCTGGACCTTGCTGGGAGGGATCCGGTCCTCGGCCAGCGTTCCCAGTGAGCAGCTGCTGAAATCGAGCGCAGGTTCCTGTGAGCAAATGAACTGACATTCCAAAGCTTTTTCCAGTGAAGCTCAAGTTGCCAGCCCAAATGGAAAGGAGGTTTCCCTCCTGATCTGGCCTGTATTCTGCTATTTTGAACATATACGGTGCTCAGATTTGTTTCCAAGTATACCATATGGTGTGGATACGTTAACTGCTTTTGTGCTGCCCATACGAAACCTTCCATGACTCTCAGATACTTTGTTTTGCAGAAATTCTGCTCTAGTATAAAGTTTTAATTTTTTAAAAGAGAAAACAAACATTTCTTATACACCAATTCATTTTTAGAGAAAGTAGAACTGGAAAAACTCAAGCTCTGTACCTCTTAATATAATCTGTAAATCATGACCTGTTAATGGCAACCATATGTGAAAAACTATGAAGGTTCAAGCTTTCCATTTAGCAGAGGGTTTGTGATAAACCTCAAGGTACAGTCAACGGTCGATGGTTTTTTCTAGTTCTCAAACTCACCGACAGCGTTGAATGTTCACTGAAGCTATCCAAAGATGGCTGTATACATGCACTGTACATATTTTCCATGCATATGTTTTCCATAGACTAGCAGTGGAAACACTGCTGAGGACTGCACATTCTTTATTGTAAAGTCTTAAACTGCAAGTATTTTAATTACGAAATGGAACCATGAGGACTAATGAATTGCAGAAGTGTAACACTACAGTTATGGATGCTAAGTTGACTTAGTGTTTCTTGAAACAGCTTTGAACAGATCTGAACTGCAGTTGTGAAAGTGCCTTTCCTCCTGTGGATATGCAGATTCTAAATAGCTACGCTAAGGGTGTTTATAATGTTTCAGATTTCTTTATAAAGTTCACTTAAAAAAAAAATAAAAAGCGGGAGGACACCCATAACTGTAAACCAACAAAAGTGAGAGCCGGGGAGAATCTGTTTCTTGCTGGAGTACATAATGTCTGTATTTCTACAGCTCCTATGCCCCCTCTTCACAACCGTGGGTTTTTAAAGGCTTTATCTGTGCCATTGCTTTAAGGCGTGCAGGTTCTCAGCAACTGCTTGGTTGAACTAAGGTGACCATTCAATGGCAGGAACATCTTACTGGGCAGAGCTGCGGGAGAGCGGGACGGGGACTGGTCACGATGCTGCTTCAGTTGCCCGATTCCAACTCGATTAACCTGGCCCTAGAATGTTTTTCATATTAGCTGTAGCTGGGATGATACTCCCAACCTGTGGGGCAGGCAGGGAGCACAAAATATCCTTCACTGAATCGTTTCTTCCCTCTGCTGCTTCTGCTCCCTCACTCGTCTGATACTCCGAGCTGCTGAGATGTAGTGTCCTGCATGCTGCAAGAAACTTGCAGGTAAACCTTCCAGAGCTGTCTGTGGCAGCTGAAAGTGTGAAAGGACATCACTAAACGATCAGTGGGTTTGTACACCGTGGGCAAGCAGTTAACAGAGGCATTTAATGCTGGATTTCTGTTCAGAGTCAGATTCCTTCATTCCCTGTAGTGGAGACCGAGCAGCCTGGTGTGCAGGGGTGTAGGAAATCCTGCCCAAAGCGAACCTCTGCAAGAGAAGTCCTTCTGATCCTCAGATCATTTCTAAGATGATCTAGAATGTTATTGGAGCAGTTTAACTGCCAGTTTTAAGCTGAATGTGTAAATGTCTGCCTAAGAATGTACTGCTTAGAATAAATGAATTGCAATCTCTTTCCCCTAAAAAGTGGAAAAAGGGATTTATTCTCTTTAAATCTCTATATTGCATCTGTCTAAATAACTTTACTTTTTCTACCTGGCTTGCATGGCTTGGGAGAGAGGAATTATTTGCAGCTTGTTTGTTAAAAATGAAATCTGCTGCTGAATCTGAAGTAACTTTGATGTGAGTGAAGTGGAGCCTATGGAGTTAGTGGGAATGATCTTATCACTTTAAAATTCTGGAGACTTGCTTTTAATTCAGAGTCTTTTCCCTTGTCGTAGGGACTGTTAAGTGTGTCTCTGAATATCCTGAGCTGACAGGCTGATACATGTAACTTAACAATAAGTGTATTGTCTAATAAAGTACTTGAAACAACCTACTATATTGAGTAAGCTGTTTGAAAGATGAGCTTGCTCCCAGAACACAGTTTGTAGTCTGCACTTAAATGGATTGATTTTAATGGCATCATTAAACATTAACTGATAGTGAAAATTGAAAGAATTCTCTGAAAAATCAGTCTCACCTTTTTCTTGACGTCTTTTTGGAGTAGGAGCTGGTGGAAAGAACAAAGAAAAACTGAATTAATAACAAGCAATGCTCAGCCTCGAGCGTTAAGCCTCATGAGTGTCCCAGTGCGAAGGGTGACTGCATGTGGTAGGTATAACATAAATCAAGGAAACGAAGTTCAAGTCAAGCATGAAATTTTGGTTTTAACAAACCAAAACAGTGTGTTTATACTTAAACTACATTGTGAGAGAGGCTCTTTCCTCAGTTCACTCCTCCTTCCTCCGTTTGTACCTCTGCTGACCTTCAGCTTGGTAACTTCTCATTTCATGATTTGAGAGCTTGAATTTCTTCTGAACGTTAAAAACAAGCTCTACTTGTTATTTCTATATCCTGGCTGCACACTCCTTCCCTCTTGCAAAGCTCAGAGCTCTCCATCAGCTAGATTTTTGGACAGATTCCGAGATGATAAAATAATTCTCTAGAAACTCTAACTGGGCAGTATGTGCAAGGCTTGCGACAGAGAAAGATGAAATCTTTACAGCCGTTCTGTTGTTGGAAGTTTTACCTCCAGAACTGCGTACAAAATCCAGGTTCTCTTTTCACTCTCCATCTCCTTTTTCTCTCATGGAGGATATGTGTGTGTATGCATACATACATACATGTGTCTGTATCTATATAGCATAAGGAAACAGAGAGAGGATGACCCTGTTAGAGCAAGAGCCATCTGAACACTGTAGTAGTGAGTGCTACCAGCACAGCACGGAGGTTGGATTTCTCTTCCACATAGTCCTAGCACTTTCCCTCTTACTGTTGCTCAAGTGATTGCCTGTATCTTATCACAAAACAGGTCATGTCATTTTTCATCTATTTTCTTCCCTGTTTTGCTTCCCTGTTGAAGTGTCTTTATGCCCAACGGAAGCCTTGACAGAGGGGAGCAAAGCACCCGCGAGAGCTTTGAGCTGGGCGAGCAGGGGGCACTTAGAAAAGCCTGTACTCATTGACTGCTGCCTGAGCCTACTGTACAGGAACTTTTGTTTATTTGGTTTTTTTTTGCATTAGCGTGGCAGAACTGGTAAGATGCTGTTAAGGTTGTATTTTGTGGCCTTCTTAATTTGGTCTGACACACCCCAGAAGTTATCATCTGCACTGAATCTTCAACGTGCTGCCTTCTCAGACTTCTTTTGCTTAGGAAGGACCAAAACCAGCCCATAGTTGACAGTTGCCACCTCTATTGTTATTGCTTAATTATTATTTTCCGTTGTGGAAAGAGCATTAAGTGGACCCGACCCCTTCCCTAGATGCTAAAGGCAGAGACACGGGTCTCTGAATGCCTGCTTGTGTTAGGTCTGTACATGGAACGCCGTATAAAATGGAATCCCCGTGAGGTTCATCAGTGTAATGATGTGAATCAGGGAGGTAGTAGGTTGCTGAAGAACTTTACAATGAAAATATCGCGGATTCAGAGCACACGGGGCTTTCTTTCAACTTACAGTGGGGAGAATGAGTTTCTGTATGAAGAAAATGGCTTCCTCAAAATATGCATACAAACCCTGAAACAGAGAGGTTAACTTGTTAATTGTCTCAAGTATGGGGACAGGATTTAGTTAGTATTGTGGATGCTTCTGGTACCCTGTGTATTTATGGTGCCTGAACAATTCTTACACCCCAATTCAATCATTCTATTAGTTCCTCACAAAAAGGCTTTTATTTATAGCAGGGCAGGAATCCTAAGAGCACTGCCCTAAAGTGTCACTAAATAAATGTAATACGTGCATCTGGTAGTAAAACAGCTATGCTTTCCCTTCCACCTCCCGTGCTATAGCCGTGACTCTTACAAGGGAGGTGTGCGACCTCAGTGTATGGAAACGAGGGCTGCGATTGTGCTCAGCACATGACACGGCTAGTGCCTGCCTTGAAACATCCATGGAAATGCCATGTGCAAGCATGTTTACTCTGTCCTGTAACAAGCTTTAATTGTACTATAAAAATGTGTTTTCTTTGTAACGTAAATGATGTCAGCAGTGTAAGCATACAGATACCCCTTGACGAGGCAACAGGGAGACAAGAGGGTGTAACCACTGGCAGTACTTTTAGTTATCGCTGTTGTTTCATTGAAATTTGGGTGAGCATCTAAGTAGCAATGCCATGGCCAAACACTTCAGATCAAGCAGTCTTCTACAATTAGCATTGGATAATTTTTTTTTTTTTAACTNTTTTTTTAGCTGTCCAAAAGCTCCTTGGACTACTACTTGACAAGTCTCAGGACTATGTGGAAGCAGGGGACAAAGCTACCAGTCTGGCCCTTTCAGGATGTAGTGCTGTGATGGTGATCCCACAGAAAATAAATGCAGAGCTCTGCTGGGACCTGAGAGAAATGCAGTTCATACCAGTTTCCAGTGATTTATGGAGGACTTATCAAGTTATTTTGATCTCATTTTGAGCTGACAAGCTCGCTTGTGGATGCAGTATACCCTAGACTTTTGTAAGGTGTTTGACTTAATGCCGTATGACAGCTTAAACTGGTATGATACAAATTTGCTGTGGCAAATGTTAAAAGGATTTTAAAAATTACAAATGGGTAGGTCTCAATATAATTCTGAGTGGGAACTTGATCAAGTTGGTGCAGTCTTAAGAGTGACCATTTGCCATGTCCTAAATAAAGCACTGCTGCTGCTGGCAAGGGAGAAACGTAGGATCAGATGTTAGCAAGTTTGGGGTTTTTTTAGACAGAAAAGTGAACGATGGATTTTTACACAAATCTGGTCCTCTAGATAAATCAAGCATAAAAATCTGGTTCTCTAGATAAATCAAGCATAAATGAATGCTTCAGTATAGTCAAATGCAAAGTAACATGTTTGGGAACAAGGAATATAGACCATGTGTGAGCAGAAAGGACTCCACTGTACGAAGCGGTACTTGCTATGGTAGATAATTAAACGCATGTGTGTGCACAATTTGACTTTTACTACTGTGCAAACAATGGAAGGTTGAATAGGAATAGAAGCTGTTGCATCTGCATTCAGTTCTCCTGTAACTGCTGAAATCAATTCTGGTGCGGGCCGCCCTATAGAGATCACTGAGCTGAACAGGCTTCTGGAAAGACGAGCGGAGAGCAATTAACTAATCAGAAGGACTGTCGCCAGTAAAATAAAGTTCTCTGAAGTAAAACAGTGAAGGTTAAGAAATTTTGTGCTGTCTGTTAATAACTTTACCTGCACACATGAGCCACTTGGAGCAGCACTGCCTTGGGCTTAGTAACGGGTCTGGTTTTGCAGGGGGAAGGCAGAACACTGAGGCTGGGTGTTAGCAGGGAGAAATGGTTTGACTCGCTCTTCAGGAACTTGATGTGTGAACTTCTGTTTCAAGAGCATATGGAAGAGTGGAAAGCTTTTTTTGAACTACGGGGAGGTGATTTTGCAACAAAACAAATTTCATATTATGTACTACTTGTTCTTGGAAAATACTGGACTAAGTCTCAGCAAGTGATTTTAGCAGAAGAATAAAATTTTGGTTTTGATTCTTTTTGCCAAACATGACGATATTTTAAAATAAGGCATTTATGAATGAGCTAGTCGGGATGTTCTTGCAATCTGACATCCCAGGGTGAGTAATCAGATGCCCTCTAATTTTTTAAGCCCTTTACTGAACTTTCTCCAAGCCACTGAAATGGTGAAATTATTGTATTTTCTAAAGAAAACTTGTTTTACCTTTCTAGAACAAACACATAAGCTCTCAGAATCCAACCCTCTCTCCTGTTACCTGCTAAAGGAAGTATTTGTCAGATTCGCTTGGAGGGAGAAGGGTGGCTGGGGCTGGAAGACGCTCCCCTGGCCAGAAGCTTCCTTGCTGGCCTACTTACACAGGACTGACCGTCCTGGAATCGACTCCAGCTTGCTATCCTGTCTCCAAAGTTGTTTTTGCGTAAGGTGAAGGGATCGGACACACGATGTCACAAGACCTGCCTGCCTCTTCACCAGGTTTGCCAAAGGACTGAGTAGTTTCCCCCAGGCAAACTGGGGAGGGGACAAGGAGCTTCTTCAGGACCACGACAGCTTTCCAGCACCCCAAGGGTGCCGTAAGGGATGCTCTTCTGAGTAGACCCAGCAGAGATGCTTTTATGAGCTATCTGTACCTGCAGCGTACATGGAACAAAATGGACCTCAGCCCAGGATGTCTTAATAATAGCGTATCTTCATCTCACTGCACATAACTTCAGAAATTGTCTTTGTTGGAAAAAAAACTGCCTTGATGTTTGGGACCGCTATTGAATTGTAGCTGCTGGCTGCAATCAATAAAGCAGTTCTGACTCTAAAATAAAATCAAAACATCTAATGGATGTTTAGAAAATGACACAAGGAGGAGAAAGTTGCATATTTCCTACTAATAGCCTCCTGTCTTCCAGACGTTTTTCGATGCACGCACAGACTTCTGGAGACAGGCTTCTGTGCATTCAGTAACCGTGAATGCATTTTTCTTTCATGAATTTGCATAGCTTCCCTGTGAACTTTCATCCCCCATCTTTTAAGATAACATTTGTTGCTATGATGATTACTGTCTATATTAGATTCATCATTTTTAATAGAGAGGAATCTCAGGCGTCCTCCTGATGAATTCCTGCAGTTGTACTGTACTACAGTACTATGTCCCGACACACCTAATGCTGGGTAAGCACCTTCTGTAGATATAAATAACACTGCCCCTTTTGGTGTATCAACCATGTCAATAATTCTTCATCACTGAAATACTGCAATGCTCTAGACCTAAGATGCTTTGTATTTATTATGGTGGTGAGTTTAGGATAAGTACTTCTTCAGAAGATACTCCTATGCCGACTGCTCTTCTCAGCTGGCAGCTCCGTGTCTCCACGAAGATCAAAAAGATTTCCCCTTAGCTGTGAATTTAGGCGTAGTTCCTGTGCCTTGGTTTTGGGGAGGAGAGAGATGATCCTAACTACAGATGATTCTGTTACCGAGATTGTTTTCTGCTTTCTAGCATTTTAGAAATTATTGGCACAGCCTTCAGTATGACAGTCATCTTTGCAAAAATTAGTTCTTCTGTTGCAGAGAATTGCCTTTCTGCTCCGAGATTGGAACTAGTTGGACTTGGCCAGGCTTTTTCAGGGTAGGGAGGGCAGAAAATGCCTTCTGTTCTCATACTAGTCTCAACAGTCAAACTGACATTCCCTTGATATTGTTTCTGAAATGTAAAATGTAGCTGGAGACGATAACGTTAAAAAGAATCCAGCTTTTTGGAATTAAGGTCTCCTTTGTCTTTGATGAGCCAGTGCATGCTGCAAAGCCTGTGTTGTGTGGGCTCATCCTGAATCGTTTTAGTTTTTCCATTTGAGATACTGAAGAAATGCCCAGAACCTGCATGTGCAATTTGCAAACACGGGGAAAAATACCTTGCGAAGTAATCGGGAGAGAAATCTCTGAGGTATCTGTTTTCTTTATACGGCTTGATCTTTAAAGGCTATATATACCAAAACATGATCCCTGCTACAGAAGGGAAGGTCCATTCCCGAGCAGGACATTTCACAGGTGGTTTCCTGTGACTCCACACCAGTGAAAAGACCTCCCGCTTAACTGCTGCAGCATGCCCGTGTTCACGCTCTGATCATACTAACAATATCAAAATATAGTTGTTTTTTTTTCATATCCTAATTGGGACTTTTACATTTGACTCACTGTTTGGAATATTAGCGATTCTACCTGGATAAAGCTTACGTTATCTGCTTGGGAAGCAGTATGGATGGAGAGGGATCAAATGACAGATTTGCTTTTCATAATCGTAATGTCTCCTCCCGACGCATTGATAACTGTCCCTTTGAAGATAATTAGTTTCTGTTTTTCAGCTTTATAATCTGACAATTCTCATCTGATAGACTTCAAGATTTGGAGTTCTTCTCAAAAGAAACACCTCTAAAATCTCACTTTCTGGTTCAGTTTCAGCAGCACAGCACCTCCGGGTCTATTTTATACTGCCATTTTGTACGACTCCATTTCATGATACACTCAGTACAAGAAAGGTTTTCCTTCTAGTAAGTGTAAATAACTGAAGCAAAGAAATGACATTACAACGACATTGTAATGAGCAGGAAAAAGACGGGTGGAGATCCATCCTATCGTCTTCCCCATTCTCTTCCTCCCAGCCGCTGGGAGATTTTTTATCACTGGCCAATGTCTGGCTTAGCTGGAAAGGCGTTATTCTTTTCTGCCTTCTCCTCGTGAGCTGAATGGGTGCTACACACAAGAAGTGCCCTGATCTCACTGAACTTTTGCAGGACACTGGTTTTCCCACTTTCTGCCTTTGGTTACTCCCGTTTCGTCACAGCAGGTACCACGAGGCCCCAGGGTACAGCGCTCCTGGCTGTCGGGGAGAAAAACGTTATGACATCCTACGCACGGTCTAACCCACACGATGGATGAATTTCCACTACGTTTCATTACTGTTTGTTCATGTTTTCACACCACATTCATTTAGCCTTGTTTACAAATGATCTAAACTATGGCGTGCACACGCAGCGCTGACTTAGATAACTTCAGCCACATGTCTGTGATGCTTTTCTTTCCACTGCTTATGGCTGCTGCTCAGCCAGAGAGCAGGGGCACCTTTGTAACTGTTCTTCAGGTGTTAAAATTCAAAATAGAAGTATCTTCAATGACTCTTATAGAACAACCAAGTATGATTTAGGGGGAAAAAAAGGCACTCTCTTATATCTGGTTACCAGGCAAATATTCTGTTGGAAGAAAGACTTCCTCCCACCCCCACCCCCCCTTATATATTTAATTTCTTTGCTTTTGTGTGCAATTTAAATATTGGATGGATGTGGATATGACCCCCAGGTGAGCAGGGCTCAGCCGTTCTTTTCTGACTTGTACATTTAGCCTATTTAAATGCAGCCATCACGTGAAACAAAAAGGAGAAAATGTACTGATGTTCATTTAGAAGAATGATCTTTGGATAACGTCACCCAAATATTGCTGGGTTTTTATCTTGCCTATAAAATAAATTGGTCCCAGTGTGCTGTGAGATGCACATAAAAGTTTGAATATTAAAGTAGTATAAAATTCAGATGACTTGGTAGAACTGGCTTTAGTATTTTGAAAAAATTGGAACAGATTTACCGAGTACAATTTATGAGGGAGTAACGTACTGGAGGATCTGCGAACCTCAATCTATTGGCACCTTTTATTTTTTGTGTGCCCTTTTCTACCACTGTTTGATGGTATTACTTACCTTTTCTCCTGGGGTGTGATGAGAGCACAACTGTTCTAGATGTGTTTTGTACTGCAGTTCTCACAGCACGATAAGGCACAGAGACTGATGATGATATTCTAAAATTTGGTTGGCGTACTGTTCTTTGAATTGCAGATTCCACAATCACTTTGTTATTTTTATAGCTTCCCTTTTACACTGGACTCATTGGTGTTTTCTAACGTTTTAAGATACACCTTCTCCCCTTCCCTCTCCCAAATACTTACACCAACAAACTGGTGTATTTGCATGATCTATGTTTCAGTAATTGCTTTCTAACCGGAACAATTAAGAGCGGTGAGAGGAGAGGAAATGTGTCATAAAATGTTCCAAATGGAAATAAATCTGCTTTTACGTGGTTTCAGAACGAGAACCCAGAAAGTATAGGTGGATGGATACACTGCAACGGTGTCAAAATTCAGATAGCAAAACCTCTCTACTCGGTAAGAAAACACCAGAGGCTTAGGAGGGAAGTCTGCTTCTGTTCGCAGGCTGAGCAACCCAAGCCAACTATCCTTCGAGGGCACCACAAAGCTCGCACAAATGGTAGACACGGAATAGCCTCACTTTACTCAAATATTTCAGTATGTTCTTCATTTCCAAAGTAGACTGCAGAAATATTGCATCTGCCCACTGGTTACTGAAGGAAAAAAATGAATTAAATAGGGCAAACAAAGCTGAGGCTAAGCTATTATGTATTTCAGATTGCTTAGTATTTGGCATGTGGACCAAATGCTTTAGATTATAAGGCATAAGCCTTTCAGAACCTTAAGTTATTTTAAAATTAAATGGATGACAGGCACAGGTCTGCTGCATGGATTTGATTTTCTTTGTGTCTTAGCAGAAGTAGTAAGCAGTGTCTGTAAGTATCTAATAAAGCTATTTTCTGCTATTATAGAGAGGTTTACTATGAGAAACAGAACCGAGACGGTACCGCATTTGCAATAAAACAAATTGAACAGATTCTCAGAAATCTAGGTCACAGTAACAGATGACCTATACATGGTCCTAGTTTTTGATGCAACTGTCTAATCTGCTCTGAGAGTACTAGCCAGACATCATTCCTAATTGACCTTGATATTCAGTGAACAGAAAGAAAGCTAAAGCCACATGATATTTAAATCTTTAGCAGGAAAAAAAAAAAGGCAAACTTGAATGCATTCTGTTTTGTAACTAGAATCTGTATTTGTCACGTGAACCTCGTCTGCAAACGTGTCGATCATATTAAAAATCTGAATTTGAGGCTCCACCTAAAGAAATAAATCTGAATACAAATAGCCATTCATAACATCCAGTACCAGAGGAGAGTTTTCATGCCCCTTGCATAACCATATTTTGTAACGCAGCTGCCCTGTCAGACTTCCCCAGACTTTGACATGAAGGTATGATGCTCTCTGGCTAGGCGAGAGCGCTCTCGTTCCCTTGGACTACTCAGTTCAGCTCAAAGCACAAGACCTAGTGGTACCCAGATTTAAGGCACTGTAATTATGTAAATGGAAACTGCTGACACTCCAGGGCAGTGGCACACATGCAGCTGTAAATGTAAGTATAATATAGGAGACTGGAAATTACAGTATGTGTGGTTAAACCTCTGTTTACAGACCAGACTGATCCTTTTTCTTCGTGACATCAGACTTGGGATGTAGCGTTACAGAAGGCGCTACAGACTTTCTACACGTGAGGAAAGACGGATGCGTACTTCCGTGATGAAGTAAACATACGACCTGCCAGTACACCCAAAAGAAACTGAGTCGTAAAGCCTTGAACGCTCACATGACAAGACGCTTTTCAAGGAAGCTAGAAACTGATTTAGGTTCCCAACTCAAGAATCGGTAAATGGGCCACCTATAGTTTGCTGGACCTCGCCGCCTGTTCCGGTGTGCCTGTACTTGGCGAGAAGTGACTGCGTCACTTCTGAGGTTCATCGCGCCCAGCACTGGAGCTGCCACCAGAACACACTGGCCATGTCTGCTGTGCATTAACCGCAGTCGCGAGTCGTGCTGCGGAGGAGCCCCTTGTAAGCCGATGGCAGCGTCCCGTGGGGAGGCACGTTAGCGCTCCGCGTGCTGCCCCGCGCCCGTCCGCTTCAGCACGCCCGCCCCGAGCGTTCTCCTGCCCTTAATCACATTCTGGCATCTCATCTCAGACAGTCTGGCCTTTCTGTGTCAAACCCAGGTTAACCGCAGGTCTGAGTAATGTGGTGTTGCAAAACCAAACCGTGTACAATTGCAAGGCAGTTGGGATGGAAAGCGACCTGCGACCGAGCGGGCAGAATTCCTGTTCCAGCTTACACAGGCGCGTGAATGAATATGGCTGTACTTAGGTGCATTAACTAATTGTTAAGGCAGAAGGGGTTTGGTATTGAGACGCAGCACTTCAGCGTGCTCAAAATTTGCAGTTTTCTGCAACGGTCCTTCCTGGTGATTGTGTTAATTTCTTTGCATTGTGGTTCAGGACAGCTGCTGATGGTTCACGCTGTTTGCAGGCAGTACAGGGAAAGCAAGAATGACTGAAGTCTATTTAAAAAGGTGATGTCATCAGTCTCTATGTCAGTGTTGCTTCTTATGAAAAAAAAAACCCCCACGCTTTCATTTTAGCCTTAACATAAAAACACCTGATTGCTATCTTTTGAGTTCTGAATGTTTGAAACTTCTGAGTGATATTAATCAATACTGTAGTTTTGAAATGATTACAGCATCTGCTGGCTATTATTGAGCTAAAATGAAATTCTTAGGATGCCGGATTTCTTGTTAAATTGCCAAGCGTAGCGCTAGATTTCACCATACCTGATGCATTTTTATTGGCAACTAACCCTGTAATGCAATACTAATATTAACGTATAGTCACATTATATACGCATTGGTCTTCTGCATCAGCTGCAACTTCCAAGTCTGTCAGTGGTTAACAGGTTTCTTCTTTTTTTGTAAGCCTTTATAAACTTTGTTGGACTAGCCATAACTGGAGTTGGGAAAACTACTGAATTATTTGTTATTTTATTCCATGTCCAAGCTGAGTATGCAGATGTTTATGGGGGCGGGTTATGTCCAGACATTCCTTTTATGGCTATTTTGATTAGGCGGAAGCACTTTTGACCTATCTCTAATGGTCTGTTTTCCATTCAAAGTGATACACTTAACAGGTATTCAAACTCTTAAGACCTAATTGCAAGGGCAGACTTTAACTCTCCAGCATAGGTTTTTTTTAGGCAGCACTTTCAAGGGGTAGGTTTTAAAATCAGCCTCCAGATGAATACCAAGTATTAGCCATCCTAGAGCTAACGGAAGAGGTTGCTGTATTTTAAGAATACCATGGTATTTGATCTAAAAGTGCTTTGTAGGTAGAGCCATCGGTATCCTTAACCTGTATTAAATATAATCTGTAATATTTTTGTTCAAGGCTTATTTTAGGTAGGACCTTCTGGGTTTCTAAGTACCAGCAAGAAAAAAAAATTAAAAATCAAAATAGGTTGATTGTAATCTAGCCTGATTCTTATCACCTAAGTTGTACTGAGAAGTAATACACCCAAGCCATTGTACTACATCAGGAAGAGAATTCAAGGAAATTATATAATTATTCAGACAGACCTGACTCCTGTGAAAAGTATTTACATTCGCATTTGTGTTTCTAATGTTCTGAAGGAGCAGCTGGAAGTTATGAGAGCTGGCCCCTCACATATACGAATGTTTCGTTAGTCTTTTGTTAATCTCACAAGTAGCACCTCAGAGAGGAATTCACTTTTTTGGGTTGTTTTAGGCATCCAGTCTTTTCCCCCCTCCCCTACCGCTCAGAGGGGCAATGGAAGCACATCCATCGGCTGGTGCAGAGCATCAGCGCGGCTCTGCCCGGGTATCTCCCGGGTGCCTTGAAAGATGGACCTCTTTTCCTGACTTTAAAATTCTTCCCCTTTTCCCGAGGTCACCAGGATTGCGTTGATAAAATACGCTTAAGGGCAGCAAACAGCCCGACCTTTGTTTTCTGCACTTTATGATACTTTGTGCCTCTGCAGTTCATAACAAAACCACACATTTCACAATACGTTACAACTCTCGGTTTCTTTGTTTTTTCCTGGGTGAAGAAGAGAGCTAAGTCATTCCTGCTGCGCTTGCAGTGATACGCAGAGATGCTCCTGGCTGCTCTCTAATGCTGTATGCCTGTGCAAATTTTAAGAGTCTTGGTATCCCGTTGGCCTGGGTGTTTTATCTGGTGCTAGGTTGGTAAGGCAGGCAAGACTTATGGAAAAATATGGAAGATGGGGAGGAACAGCCCAAACCTTCCTGCCATTCGGGTGAGGACTGAGCCGCCGTCTGCCCCTCGGCTGAGGCGCCGTGCACGGCGAGGGGCAGGCTTTTCATCTAATAAAACCCACTGGTTGGTTTTCTCATCTCGATAATTTCTGCTCATTGGCTCCAATCAGCAGATTAAAGCCCAGTCTCTGAGGAGTTCTCATTTTAACTCTGGACTGGGGGGAAAGGAGGGGAAATACGAGGTATCAGACACCGAACGTTTTGTTTTTTTCCGATTTATTTTGGTATTTGCCAAGTTGACACAACTGGATGATGTCCTCCTACACAACTGGTACAGGAGACGCAGGGGATAAATTTACTGGCCCTTTCATGATGAAATCAGCTCTCCAGCCTCATCCCCTTACAGCCGCCGTTAAAATGAAGTCCATTACACTACCACCCCATCTCATGCTCGAGATCAGCTGCCTCAGTAACGAGTCTGCTTTTTTACAAACACTTTGAGGTTTTCTATCCTCAAAAGTCTTTTAATTCCACCTCCCCCCCCCCCCCCCCCCGCCCCATGAATTAAAACCTCCAGCCAGATCACGCTTCTGCCTTCCAGACACGGGGCCACAGCTGAAAAGTAACCATATGGACTTCATGATTTTATGTACTGTGACAATAAAGCTTTTATGACGTTCTAGGTGGTTAAAAATGGCAGTAAGGAGCTCTTAAACATGGCACAGTCATGTCGCTTTTCTGAACCGGCAGACCTGCCAACAGTGCATCAAAAGCTGTAATTTCCTGTGCACTGAAGCCCCCTATCTCTGCTGCCTCCAGCTTTGTGTCCCAGGGCTTGTGCCTGTGTGCTAACAAATCTCTATTGTCCAGCGGGGCGAATAGTGGCTGGGACCAAAGAATTGCTGTCTGGTTTCTATTCAAATCCAGGTAGTCGGATATATGAATGGAGTTTCTCGAACAGCCATGTGAATAACCTCCGCTCTGCGTGGAGGCCGCCGAGGCTTCGCTGCCTGGCGGGGCCGTACCCCGGCTGGAAATAACGCTTTTTCACGCTCCTCGTGGCTTTTAATACTTATTAACTTGAGAAATATGCTATCTCGCATTCCTGGACAGAACGAGAGGAGGGTAAATCACCCCCTTCTCAACTTTCCAAACTTGTTGAGGAATTCTGCTCGCCGGTTTAAACGCGAGCCGGTTTTGCTAAGCCGCCGATAGGAAAAGTTTTACGAGAATTATTTTCTTGGCCGTACAAACGCGGTGGGTTTCTGCGTGGAGCGAGCCTTTTATCCACCGCGACCGTGGACGGTTTGGGGAGCAAACGCGTTAAAAAAAAATAATCGCTCTTCGAGCGAGTTGCGATAAGAAAAATTCCGGGTGCGATAAAATTCCGGGTGCGATAGTTTGGGCAGGAACTGGCGGAACACCGCAAGCGGGGGGCCGGCCTGCTGCTTTACTCTTGGTTTTAATTACGGTTTCGCTAATTAACGGGAGGCGAAACAAGGCTGACGGACGGCTTCGTGGAGGCGAGACCTTACAAAGCTCTGCCCGCACGGCCCACGGGCTCAACCCCGGCGGCTCACCCCGCCCCAGGCCGGCGACAACTGTCGCGGAGCAGTCGCCGGTCGCGATATGACCCGCAGGTGCCGCCGGGGGTGGGAAGCCAGACAAAAGCGGGGGGGGGGGACGACGACCGGGGGCACCCCCTCCACTCCTCCGGGGGCTCCCCCTCCCCTCCTCCGGGGGCCCCCCCTCCTCCTCCTCCGGGGGCTCCCCCTCCTCCTCCTCCTCCCGGGGCACCCCCCCGCGGGGCTCGGCCGTGCCGGGCGCTGCCGCCGCCGGGCGGGGACGGCTCGTCTGGGGCTGCCCCCCCGCCTTTGTGTCCCCGTCTGGCTCAGTTCCTCCCCGCCAGCCCCCGGGCCCCACGCGTGTCTGGTTA
>VZTV01018079.1:0-11390 GCA_013400875.1 Anhinga rufa | reverse complement strand
TCGGCCCAGCTCTCCAGCCTGTTATTTACTTACATTCACTATTAAGAACATATTTCTTATTTCATTCTGAATTTGTCTAGCTTCAACTTCTGGTCTGTGTCTTTTGTTAAGCCTATCTGCTAAAGCTCCCTGGGATTATATTTAATTTCTCTAGGATAGATATTTTTAGAAATATCAAATCATTCCTTAACCTCTGTGTGTTATACTTACACTACTTGAGTCTCTGGATGTAAAGCTATGCATCTTCCAGGATCTATTTCCAGCCCTTTAATCATTTTCATTGCCCTTCTCAAAGCCTTCGGTCTTTCACCATTTGTCTTGATCGTGGGTGCTGTAACTACAGTTTTCTGACACGGATCCTGCCGCCACCAAGCACAGAGGCTAAACTCACCTCTTTGCGCTCTCGGACCCTTTCGGCATCCTCGGTTACAAAATTGCCCTGAAAACGCATATTCAGCCAGCTGCACACCGCGACCTCCAAAACGGTTTTGGAGTCATTCTGCCCAGCACGCTGTCCTTGTAATCTCCTTCGTTGCGCCCATATTTTTCCCATTTGCCCACCTAGCCCATTGGCAGTGATTTTATGTGCTCTCCTCCTGGCTATGACAAGGAACCTTAATAGCACAGGAGCTGGGCTCGATCTCTGCAGGGCTCCACTGAAAACACTCCCTGTTCAGCAATCTTCTTGCAGTCATATTGAGGACAAAGCACTGAACAATTTTTTTTTCCAGTCTGCTGGATATGTGCTGTATTGATTATTGCTTTCTAAATTATTCAATGCTCATAAATGCATTATGCCAACAATATCGCTTCATTAATCAAAATAAACCTCATAAAGACACAAACCGAGCCTGACTACACCAAATTGCCAAAAGCCTATGCTTGATTGGCACGAGTTACCTTTTTATTTACTGATCAACAGAACAGCTTATCTACTGCTCATTATTTTATTCACCGCCAAAGTCATGTTGGTAAACAGAACGTGTCAGAGATTGCCCTGTCTGACTTCATCCCCCGCCCCCCACCGCCCTGAAAAAAGACATGAGATCATCTGAGTTGTCCTCCAGCGCCCTGGGAACTTTCCAGGGCTCCAAGACACACCAACAGTCAGCAGCCAGTATCCAAATTAAGAAATTCTTTCAAAATGTAGTTTGGACTGAAAAGGTAGACGGTGCAATTCGACAGCCTTTCGGATTATCTCTGGAAGGCAAGCAATACGCCATCAGCATGGTGCACAACTGCTGCCCGCCTGCCAAACCACAACCTGAAAACTCTTCGCCCATAACTTTTAAACCATTAGTTTACATTCTTTGCCACCAAGTTTTGCCTTTTCTCCTTCCCTTGACAACTACAGCTGGTTAGTTCTTCCCTTCCAAGCCTCGTTTTCCCTGGGACGTTTGGCCAAATATTCTTAACCTGTTCCTAGTTATTACTATTTTTACACGTTTTATTTACTCAGCTGAAGTTGATTTTAGCCTTGCGAGACAGTCTCCTCTAAAGCATTTGTTAGATGCTGATGTGCACCTCATTTACATGAAAAAAATGTAATCAAGTCACGATCACTGACACCTAAATAATGACTCATTGTGGCCCTGAGCAATTCCTCTTTGTAAATTGAGTTTATCAAAGAATCTCTGCTGGCTACATCACTTTTCACACTTAAAAACTCTGTCCTGGGGGGGGGGGAGGGGGGAGTTTGTACGCCTTTTTTTTTTTTCATTTCAGTGGTATCACTAACACAGAAACCCCAAAAGGTCTTATATCACTTACATAAAAACCCAGTAGGTCTTTAGTCCTATGCTCATATTATTTTCATATGATTTAGTGTTTGATATAAATCACCTACTTACATTATTTTTACAGCAGACCACTCTCTGTTGCTCCCGCAGTTGCCCTTGTAGTAGCAGGCAGTATTTCCCAGTACTTTGGCTTCCTGGGGCACACTTTATTTTATTTTATTTTAATTAAAGCGGGCAGCACCGAGCAGATGTCTCCGAGCTGCCTTGCTGCTGCCCGGTCACTGCAGAAGGTGTCGCGCTGTGCCTGCACCCGTGTGTCCCCAGGGCCAGGCGCTCCGGCCGGGCTGCCCCGAGCCCCCTCCTGCCCACCTCCTCCCAGCCAGCATCCCCCCAGCCGGCTCCCTCCTGCTGCGGCAGGCGATGCCTCGGGAAAAGGCAAAGCCCGGTTTGCAAGTCGAGGTATGGCCTCTCCCCGCCTGGAAGGACGAAGCAAGCCTGGAGGCGCTTCTCTACTAGCACCTTCCACAGGTCAGGTATTAAAAATAGGAAACGCAAAAGCAAGCCACCCACTTTTGCCTTTACCATTCTTTGTCTAGCTGAGGACCGAGACTTTTTTGATCCGCTAACAAATTAATGAGTCCTAGCAAAAGACAGAAGCGATCCATCAAACTTGGTAATCTCTGTCAGAAGTAAAACTTCGGCTTGTCATTTTGGGGCCGGTTTCTGCAGCCTGCCTTCACGCCGGCCGTCACAATACCACTGCTGCAATTATTTTCACACACTGCACTTATGCAATTACATATTCTTTTAGTTTTACTAGAAGCGTTACGTTGTAAGCTACTAATCTCTTGTGAATGTTAGTGCGTTTCAACATGGCAGCAGCACAGAGAAAAGTCTAGAAAGAAGAATGTGAACGGATTCATGATCTGATTAGATTTTAAACGTAAAATTGTTTTCGGTGAGGCTGAGCAGCACCCTTGCTGCAGGAAATCCAGATTTAAAGCTAAGTAACAAGCTCCACAAAACATCCCTGCCAAGGCATGGAGCTAACTCGGCGGACAACGTACAGCCTTGTCCGTGTGGGTCTGAGAAGCCATTCATTTAGAGGAACACAGACTTCAGCTCTGAATTGAACAGCAGCGTAACAGACTCTTTTTTAAAAAAATTTGAGTGCAATTTCATAGACAAAATCAGAACAATTATATTACTTTAAATCAGATCAACTCCCCTCACCGCACAGGGCTAAAGCAAGCATTGCAAACGTTGGTAAGTACTCAGTGATGCAAGAGCTGCAAAAACCAGTCACACAGCTAGGCAGCAATTGGTAAAGCTAAAACTACGTTATTAAGGAGTCTAGCAGTGCAACTACTCTTCCATGTCAGGTTACGGATCTTCTATGCTTTTCACAAAAGAAAGCCACACGAGTGTTTCACCACCACACCACGACAAGCTTCACAAGTCTCACCTTTCCAATATTCTGACAAGCTAGCCTCCAGCTTTTCCTTAATGACTGCCACAGCTGTTAAAGGGAGCGCATAGAAGAGCCAGTCAGCCAAAATCACACGGCAGTAGGAAAGGCCAAAGCAGCACATCCTAACACTGAACCGCCGGAGGTTTTAAGACATTCAGATGTGAATACCTTGGTTGCCCATTCAGAAACTGGGACAGAGAGAACAGTTCACGAAGAATCTGGTATTTATGACGTCAAAAGACGACCAGGGGAGCGTCAACTCCGCTTGCTCTTGGAAGTGCAAATTACTCAATGCTCATGAAAATGGGAGTCCTGCATTTTACATCAAGTATATCCTTTTGCTTTGCTCCTCTCTTCTCACTCTTCTCTGTGGCACGTGCTTAAATTTAGATATATGAAAAGACTGAGACTTTTTCTCAAGACTCTGTAGGGCGTTAAAACAGAGCTGTTTGGAGGCTTAGTTTATTATAGGTATACAGTAACAGCATTTGTTTGGATTTTTTTTTGTCTCACGTTTTACTTTTGATGAGAATACTGGCAAACTGGGGAAGCAGCCTGATTTCAAATCTGTTCAAACCAACACCAGTACAACAGTATTTCATTAAAATCTTTCCATCGGTTTGACAATAAGGTCAGAATGAAAGGGTAACAATAACGCCATTGAGCAGAAACACACAGCAAACCTCTCAGTGAGACAAATAAGAACGTACAGCCAACGCTCCCAGGCAGCAGCAACAAGCTAAACCCCGCTACTGCTAGTATTAGGCAACGTTAACTTGCAAGTAAGTATGTTTAACATTCTTTTGTTTACATAATTCAAATCTGCGATAAATAAGAAAATGGAGTCTGATCCAATATGGTGATGGTAAGGTTGATTAGTACTTTGAAATGCTAATAGATGCAATAAATACAGTCAGGCCTTGGTCTAACTGCGCATAAACATATGCTGTCTCTCTTTGCTTGGTAACAAAGCAATATGTTTCAAATAATTTTTCAGAGGAACGCCTATAACAGTTACAGCATCGCAACTTCATACTTCTAATCTAAGGGCTCCTTTCTGCTAGCCTACTCCAAAGTCCAATATAGCCACAAATACCTTGCTTTGTATGACCGATTGAGTGAAAAACAGATTGAAATGGATACTCACACTATATGTGCAAGATCAAGTGGCTTTTCTGGCTGCTCAGGAAATACGGGACGAGGTGGTTCTCTGCTTGGTACACAACCAAGTGATTTACTAATTGCATGGCTCAGCTTCTTTGCAGGCGATTTCTGTTTTTGAAAAGAATGACAAAAATGAGTTGACCATTACGAAGAGCAGGGTAATACGTCCAACCAGATAACAGAAGTGTAAAAAAATGCACAGCACTAGAATGTTCAGAAATGGCCAGTTACATTATACCATACCTGAGGAATTAGTACAGACACTATCAAGTTTGGGGGGGGTTTTCTGTGCTCCAATACTGAAATGAAAGTAGCTTAACACAAGTATGTAAGATGAAGAAATAAACCAATTGTCTGGTGCTTCCGTCAGGAATTAAACCAAGGAGTAATCACATCCAATTAAGGGATTTCTTATACTTGCTCACAACGTCTTCTGAACACAGGCATTGTGTTTCGAGGGGCGGAACAAAGGGCCTGGTGCATGAGCAGGTAAATAACCTGTGTGCACAGGCTCACCAACTGCCAGCACCGCTTTCATTTCCCATCTACTGAATCAATAGAAAGTTGGCGCGCTGCCCCCTCCCTCCGTCCTTAGCAAAGACATTGTTTATGAAAGACAACTTTTGAATTTTTTGTTCACTATGGGCAGTGCCAAGGTGAAACACAGTGTTAAGATAGATACGAACGACCGGTTTCCTTATTTTCTTTCACAAATCCACTTGGTTGTGCTAACTGATCTCGCAGGAACAACTATCCTGGGATCATCCAAGGAAGACCAAAAGGCTGGCGACTAGCGTTGCCAAACACACAAGAATGGATAGCTGGCCTGAGTCATGCGCTTAAAATGTGGTTTAAGTCCAATGTTGACTTACAAAATTAAGCCTTAAAATGTAATTACACCCACCAAACTCATGCCAGTGGTGTGGGAGGCCAGAGAGTGTTTTTATGAGAGAAACCCGTCAGCTCTGTTTTTCTGATCTAACTCACTAACAGTCCATGTATGTGTAACCTAGTGGCTAATTACTCCTAGGTAATTCTTTTACTACTCCTGTGAGACATTCCAAAGAGGAATTAGGATCAATTCTCAAGGAACATGCAAATTAAAATTCAGATTAACACTGATTTAAATAGGAGGCAAGGCTACCCAGGACAGGAGTTGCACATGTAGTTAATATAAATTAGTAACTAGCAATTACTAACAATTACTAATATCTACTAACAATGAAATAAACAATTAGTAATTAGTAAACCAGTGAGAATCTTCAACTCTGGGCCTCTTAGCTTCACCAATATAAAATAGGCAATAAAGGCCTTTTTTTGAGTGGAGAACCTATGCGTGAGGAATTGTTCCCTCTCTGGATTTACAGGGGTTGCAGTACATTGAGATGCGTTTTAAGTATAAAGTAAAATACTAATATCGATTGGAAAACAATGAAAAGAGAGAAAAATTATTTTCAAATTAGACAAGAAAGATGAGTTGGATGCCAGTGAGAATACATTAGGATAGCCGGTTCTTAGCTGAAGATTTATTATCCTCCTTCAATTACCTTACAGCTCAATTTCAATGCTAACCGAGAACTCCAAAAACCATGATGGAGGCTGCCTCTGATTTCGTGATGAATGTCGTCTTGGGGAGAAGAAGAATTACTCGTGATCATATTCTTCCCGGGAGCACACGTCAGAGAAGGTTCAAGTGGTAGGTACAGTCAAATTCCAGCCACACGCCCCCCTCAGCACCTAATACTGCTTCCCAATGCGTACTCTGGCCTGCTTACCGTATTAAGACCGTACTGCTTCACAATTTAAACCAATTTTTCAATACACTTAAACCAATTATTCAATATGCTGCAGCCTAATTCCTTTCAGATTCTGGAATTTTTATTCGTCATCCCACAGACCTGACCTGTGCAGCAGCAGAATGCATGACGAAGGCCATGGAGAGCAAGCCACCTAACCACCTTCAGACGCCAGGAGAAATGGGCAATTGATCTTCCCAAGATATTAGCCTTGGCTTTTGCAGACTGAAAGTCTTGGCCCTACTGAACAGCCCTGCAAAAATCTTGCGATGGGTATAAGGTTCTTGTCTCCTCTCACCAAGACAGGCTTCAGTAGGAAGGATGTCAAGGTAATTAACTGCCTCAGGTGAGTCTCCTATGGGGAGCTCTGTAAAACAGCATGTTCAGAGGCACTTCAGCTTACTAATTCACTAAGTACTAAGTGCTAAAAAGACTTACTGATGGTAAGCTGATGGGCATCTTTGTTCTTTTTTCTTTTAAGGTGTTGAGAAAAGCTGGAGATTGCAATCACCGCCTGATCCTTGCTAACAGTGTTGAAGTGCACGGCACTCTCACTACGAAAGGTTCTAGGGATGATCATCAGCCTTCATTTATTTTGAAATGCTATGAAAAACACAATCCAATCTTTATATTACTTCTTTCTAAGTCCACAGTAAAATTTAAATCATGCACACAAACGTGATGATACCAGAAGTAAAATTCTAGTTTTCCTAAACGAATTCTTCCACAGGTTGAAAAACATTTCTTTCTCTCTCAATTCGTTCTCCACTTCTCCTTTTAGAGTATTTCCTACTCTACTCCTTACCCTGGTCATCTTTCGTTTTCTGCACAGACCATCCATTCTCAGCGTGCCTTTTCTGTGACCTCTTTGCAGTATTTTTAGGCTATTTTAAAGGGTTTTTTTCCCATTGTGGTAACAAACACTATATCCTATTGTGCTACCCCTCCATTTATTTTGTCAAACAAACGCAGTGCTGTCTAGAATGCTGTACAATCGAGCCACCACTGCAGCTTCACTTACCGAAAATTATAGGGGAAAGATAATTTCCATTGATCCCAACTTTGATAATCCTTCTCAGTGCAGCTGACAGTAAAAGAGCACAGCAGCCTGAATGAGCACGCCATTTCCCAGGCAAGTATACCTCTTATGGGTATCTCGTTTCCCTAAGAAATAGCTATTTATTTTTTTTAATTAGCCGAGTTCTACTTTAGAAATTTCTAGTCAAAGCCCCTCTCTCTCTCATTGTTGTCGCTAATCTTGACCTCCTGCCTGTTTGATATCGTCTGTGGGCACCTCTGCATTCTGCGGAGATGGAGTACTCTCCCCTTCAAACCAGGAGAACGCACAAACAGAAAGCCCCGGAGAACGTAACCCTCTCGTCCACCACCACGGCTGCAAACCCACAAACACCACAGTCCCCTTCCCCATCACTGACACGGCCGCTGCGAGCTCCCCCGGTAACACACCCAACTTGGCCATCACCAGCACTACTGTATTTCTACCATCTTCTTCCTTCCCAGCTGTTCATCTTGTTTCTTCTTGACTTCAATCTGTCTTTGTAAATAGCTGGGGGCAAACTGTGTCTTATGAAGTATCTGTAACTTCTGTCACAGCAGGACCTCAGCCAGCTCGGATCTCGGACATACTACCGCAAAATCCCTAGTAATTATAAATTTCAACTCCAAAGAAGTAGTTAAAACTAATAAAGAAAATTCAGACTTTGAAAAATGTTTCACACATCCTAGAGTCCAATTTATGGTCTTATTTATCTTCAAGGTTTAGATGGAAAAACAGTCTGGCGTGCCTTTATTTTCAAAGGCTTTCAACCACTTAACATTCCCTTCTGCTACAGAAGCGTAACTGTAGAAACCAGCCAGCGACGCGCTGCTCTGCCTCCGGCTTCATCCACACGCTCTCCCGGGACCGGCTAGCAGGCAATCCATTTTGTTCTGCTTCCGAAATGGGCACGGTACATGACTCAGCAGGATCTGCACCGCTGTGGCCGTTACATCAGTCTGATGCTAAGTGTGGCTGATGACCCAAAACCAGTCAGGTACGTAAGTGAGATACGTGCTCTTTATCTGGACACGACGTTTCAGCAACCTTCCCGGACCCAGGCACTGATGGTTTTGGGTTTCCTCCATATAGCAGTTTTTAATTTCCCCTTTTACCGATCATCTAATCGCCAAGGCATTCACAAAAGGTTTCTTCTCCGCATTATTCCAAAAGGTTCATGAGGCGCAGGGGTCAGTTTGGCTCCAGCAATATGCCAGCAGTTCTTTGCAGCTTTGAGTGCGTTACCAAGGAACAACTGCAGCGCTTTCTCTTGCAGAATTGCCGCTTTTCAGCGCAACAAATCTTGTTAAATTTTATAGTCTTTGAGATTCCTTCTTCAGCAAACTCAGCCTTTGACATATCTAGACCTATCAGTGGAGGATACTTACCTTTCTCCCAAGTCTATCAATAAATACTCAAAAGAAAGAGTTTCTGCTTCTTTTTTATCGTGCACAGAATAATTAAACTTGTGAGAAATGTTTTCCACCAGTTACTGTAAGTGTTTAAGGAATCAACGACGCTTCTACGTAGTCACAATTCAGCATGTGGTTACTAGACTTCCCAATGGATCCCCTTCCTTTTGAGTTGGTTATTTGAGATGCACACGTTCGGGTTTCCTGTCCTCTGAAAGACCAGTGAAGTTCAGAGGCGGACTCCTGAATTATGCATGAATCCAGATATTCCAGAACTGTTTCTATAACACCACTTCCACCACCACTTCTAGATGAAGCATTTCGACAGATTTTTCAACTGAACAAGAAGAAGCCGAGGTCTGAACAGATCAGGCGACTACTACAAAAGCCGCGCTCCTCCAGGCAGGGCCCTGGCCGGCGTGCATGCTTTCTGCGGCTACTGCAGCGCTAAGCTGCAGAACTGCATTCCTCAGCGCGCTATCTCAGCTCATAAGTAGCAGCAGTCAAACAGCGTTTTCATGATCCAAAGCAGGGTCCACCTACCAGCAAGCACATCTGGCTTCTCCAGGTTCCAGAGAAAGCTCAAATAAAATAAAATAAATACTTCTGAGAGGCTGGAATGTTTGTTCCCTTTGTAACATAAAAAGTTGAAGGAGACCCTGCTCCGCACCATACGCTCTCCAGGTGACCTGACTTTCCACTCGTATAGCCACAAGGTAAGGTTAAAATACCTTTCCTATTAACCGTTGAATCTCTCTCCCTAGGGCACTCATCCTCAGTTAGAATCAAATGCAAACCGAACACCCTGGCTTTGGTTACTTCAGTAAATGTTGATACATCAGTCAAGGACTGTCCTGGACGCTACATTTTTATTTAATGAATGATAGTGTTTTATCCAACTTAGGTATATATAAAGCATGAACAAAATATAACTTAGGCAGCGATGCCTGCAGAAGTGTGCAACTAGTCTGTAAATAAAAGTCAGCTGCAGTACCAGGAACAACTATTCCGCTCATTTTTCCCAGAGACCCAGAGACGCCGGCTCCGCTCGGCCAGGCAGCCGCGCGCGCTGCTCTGCGGCCGCGTTCTGATCGCCGGCACTCGGCTCGCCAGCCCGGGAGACTAGGGAGCTACTGCAAAGGGACCTCCCACAAAACCACGGCAAGTGCTGAGTGCATACATTCTTAACCAAGTTTAGACAAAACCGGGTTGTGCCTGCATCCGGACGAGGACTACCCTTGGAGTCTGCCTAGATCCACACAAACAAACGTGGCTGAGGGATGCGCACCAAATGCAAACGGACCGGCCGCTTCCTGCTGGGAAAGGTGTGGGTTTGAGTATGTTTTTGACAGATACCACTGAAAAACTGTGTTATATGAGCAAAAGATGTGAGAAATTATCAGTAAAATGCAATTGCGATGTTCCATCTGTTTGGAAACCCATTGCATCTGTATTTTGTATTGCCAGATCCTTTTCATTTCAGAAGGGTTTATAGATCCCGCCTCTGTTCCCCTGCCTTCCTATCAAAGGCTACATCTGTTAAAAAACAAAGAATACTTCCATCGAGAAATTAAAAAGCTGGAAACTACATTACCAAAAGTTATCTTTCTACCTTTTTCTAATTGTCTATTTATAAATCACATCCACCAAAGGGGTCCAGCAAACGCTCATTACAATGGGCTCAGAGATTCGCAGGCAATAAAAACTGAATTGAAACTTGCTTGGCCAGAATGCTTGTTTGAAAACGGAGGTTTTACAGTTATCTGTTCTCTCTCTCTCCCCCACCCCCTCCAGTATCTGCCTCATTTTACTGCTATTACTTGTAATATCAGAACTGTAAACTACACAGGGTGTAAACACAAAGTAAGGCAGCGTATCCTCCCTTTGATGCTGAACACGGGCAAGCAAGCAAGCAGATTTTCAGAGCCGGTGTGCAGAGGACTTTCCCCCTTCTCCCAGGAGAGGAGCCGTGCTCCGCAGCCAAGTGCATTAAGCAGAAAGAAGCCAACCGAGCAAGCGGAGCGAGTCTAATATACACGGAAGAGGCATGGCAGGAGGGAGCTGAAGCACCCAGATCTGCCTCCAGCTCTCAGCAGAGGAGGTGCAGGGTCACCCCCGCCGCCCGGGCCTGTTCCCTGCCCGTGTGCGAGGGCAGCGTGCCCTCTGCTGGAAAACGCAGATTTAGAGAGGAAGCTTTTTCACGTCATCTGAAAATAGGAGCCCATGTGATGGTGGAAGTCCACGCACAGACGGCAACGTGACAGGGATGCAGAGCACATTATTTAGTATCGTGTTCCTTTTTGGCTTGTTTCTGGGGGACTGAATAAAAACATGTGCAAAAATTTGTAATAACTTTAAGGTAGTCTAAATGGGAAATTAAATGAACCAGAAATNGCGTGAACAATGGCTGATCTACACACCTTCAAAACGAACGCTCTGGCCTGCAGCTCTGCTGCGCGTACATAACTAAATGAATCGGTGTTTCAAGCCGTTTAATAAAACCAAAATTGAAATAGGCCAGAAGGACGAATTTGGAAAGTGTCTGAAGCTTTTTTCCCCAAGCAGGCCCCAACAAGCAGTGTGCTCCTGCAGCAAGCTCCCTCTCTCAAAAAAGGTTTCTACCTGAACTTACACATACATACAGTCACTACAGTAACATATATATATATATATATATATAAGCACTTAACTATGTCATCTACAGTATCAAAAGTTTATCAAAGGCACTTCAGAATTTCAGGAAAAAAAAAA
>VZTV01018062.1:0-11121 GCA_013400875.1 Anhinga rufa | reverse complement strand
AAAAAAACCCAAACCAACAAAATAAAAAAAAACCCTGATCGGACTGTATGTGTGTATTAAAGAACTGAAGAAGACTAACGTATTAATGTTCTAGTAACATACACGAAATGTTTGAGTGAGGGCAAATCTCCTTTCCAGTGAGAACTTGCACAAGCAGTGCTGTTTGTAAACAGAATTCACTTAATTCATCTTTATTGCTGAAAACTTTTTGGATTGCTTTTCGAGGCATTGCTTAATGATCTTGTATAATTGGTTTCTATGCGTTAAATCCCTATTGGTAGTTTTGCTGTGATTTTCTTATGAAATATGAAACTATTTAAAATTTAATGGTGAATTAATATTAATTTAATCAAATATTTTAATATTAAATCTATTAATATTTTATCTTCTACATGGCTATGCAGGTTTTTGAAAGCCATTCCAGTGTTTTCTGACAAACTACTCAGTTATACAAAGACTGTTTAGCAATCTTTTCGCTCATATGGTTCCTGTACAGTAGCCACGCTGCCTGGGTCGTTGGTTATTTTTATTCAGCCTCTAAAGTGAATGCAAATGAGATGCGGGACGTGGAGAAGCTAAGGAAAGTTTAGCAAGTTTGATGGAGTTTGTAGTTTCCTTGTGCCTGGCTAGAATACACTTAAAAAGGGCCCTGCACGATTTTGCAGGTTAATCTCTGTTCGCAGCAGGGTTTGACTCGTATCAAGCCTGGCATGCTTAGGCACCTGAGGGCTGTCACTGACAAGGGGCTGCGAGGAGATGGACTGCCACCGATCGGGTCTAAATGAGCCAGTTGCACAGAGCTGATAAAACCAGAGATTTACTGAAGTAGACAGGCCTGTGCTAAAACAAGCTTCTTTCTCGATTGAAACCCTGTCTGTCACTTTAATCAGTCATCTCCCCTGTCAGGCACAGTCAGAGGAGAGGCTGGAGTGGTGCAGGAGATGCAGCTGAGGGATGGCATGGGGTGGTGGCCGGGCCAGCGTGGGGCGGCCTCCTCGCTGCCCACAGGGCTCCGGTGCACAGGGGCAGTGCCACGGCACGGCGCTGGGGGTGTTTTGCAGCCCAGATGTGGTCCAAGGGGTGATAGGTAGTGCTAAAGCAATACTGTTTTTTTTCCAGGTGATCCATGCCTTCTGTGTTTTCAATACAGCATCATTCTTGCATCCTGACTGTGCTTTTTCAGTAGCTGGACCGGTCTTCTGGACAAGAAGATGTGGGCTACAGAGGTTACAGACCTGTCCTGCTGTAAAAGAGGTAGTCAGGTATCTTATTGGATTCCTTCTCTTCACCAAAAATAGTTTTAAGAAATGTGAAAATATTTGCCCAAGAGAGCAAACTTATGGCAGATATATTACATGTTGAATGTTATGCATGCCATTAGCCAGAACTTGATCCCTGATGGCAGGGTGCTGCTGCCTGGCCTGGCATCATGAACAATGCACCTTCTCTGATGAGAAGAAAGCAGATGAAATCAGTATGTTACTTTATTGCATTTTAAACAAATTTAATTCTATTTTTACAGAAACGTGTAAGATGCCATGCTCATTTCACCAAGATGTTAAAGGCCAAGGCAGTAACAGAAATAGAAGAAAAAAAAAAATAAAAAGAAAAAAAGACATTGACCTAATGCCACAAAATGTCCCAAGTCACTAGTAATAGGACGAGAGGAAATGGCCTCAAGCTGCGTCAGGGGAGGTTTAGATTGGATATTAGTAAAAAAGTCTTCACTGAAAGAGTGGTCAGGCCCTGGCACAGGCTGCCCAGAGAGGTGGTGCAGTCATCATTCCTGGGGGTGTTCAACAAACATGTAGACGTGGCACTTCAGGGCACGGTTTAGGAGGCCTGGGGTTGTTGGGTTGATGGTTGGACTTGATGATCATCGAGGTCTTTTCCAACCTTAATGATTCTAGGATTCTAAAATACAGCAGGCACTTGGTCATGGACACAGCACTCTGATGCTGCTTGGCTGCTTAGGTGAACTTCACAGAGCACAGCGTCCCCTTGTCCCAGGAGCTCATGGGGATAAATGGGTAAGTGCTGCAACGCTTTCTTTATGGGAACATTGAGGGTGTGCTGATGAGCAGCTGCTCCTCCTTCCTGAAAACTGACCCCTGGGATAGAGCAAGCAAAGGAACAGTTAGATTAGGGAGTGGAGGAGGAGGAGGAATGGCAGGAGTAAAGAGTAAATAGGTAGAGGTAAATAGTTTACAATGCTACTTAGCAGCATCTATGGCCACTTCCCCCTTGAAGGGCTGCATTCTGCCCTCTTCTGGCACCTGGATGAGGCTGTGAAAACTCTGTTGGCAACTCTACGTTGTCTTGTTCCCTACCGATGTTAGCACAGCTACAGCTAATGGGCTGCACAGCCTGGAACAGGGGAGCTCTTGGGAAATTTGGATCTAGGCAAGAATTGGAAGGAGGAAATACTCTGAAAACCCAGCCCTGCCAGCATCCTCTCTGCCTTTGTTCTTTTGCATAAGGCTTAAAGGTCCTGTTTATCTAAAGGCTGTGATAAACTTTGGTACTCTTCAGTTCTCTGTGAAGCTTGACTAGCTCGTACTGTTCTGGTGCAAAGTATTCTGCTCCAGCCTACTATGCGGTGCTTCCCGTCTTGTTGGGCAACACGTCTTGAGGCCAGGGTATGGCCAGAATGACCCATATGTCATCCTTTTCACTCTGAATTGCTGCAATTCCTTGTATCCATGCAGAGGCTTCAGTGGGTATGAAATACTGCTGCTGGTTTCTCCCATTGCCTGAACAAAGCTAGCAAGGAGCACGTGCCCATTGTCACGTCAAGTCTCTGGGATTTTAAGGAGCCTAGAAAGTGACAGTAAAGGATGAGCTTGTTGGTTCAGATTTCACTGGGAATGAAAGCTGTGCTATAAATACAGCCGAGGGACAGTCCCTGAGTTTTCAGTGACTTGAACAAGTGGCAGTCAGATCTGGTTTGCAGCAAGTTTCTGAGCAGGTGTAAATGATGAGAGGAAGAGCAGAAAGCCAGGGTCGTGTCCAGGTAAGAGCTGGGACTTGTGCTTCGAAGCAACAGGGAGCAGCAGTAGCTCAGGGGAATACGTTTGCTGGGGAAGGGATGGGTGGGTGAGATGGCTGGCTGTAGGGGCTAAGCTCAAGGTTTGCGGTAAGGAATGCGCTGTGGGGATGAATAAGGCCGGACTGCGGGGGACCGTCCCCAGGAGCTGAGGCTACAGCCTCACTACAGCGAGCTGCCCGCTGTAACAGAATGAACTAGAAGGTCACATACAGCAATCTCACTGAAACAATGGGCATTCCTCGAGAGCTACCAGTGTTGCAGAATTGCCAGAGAGCGAAGGGAGAGAAGGTAGGAATTGATGTTTGGGTGGGAAGAAATTCAGTTTGGGTAGGAGATGTGAAAATGTCCTGTCAAAGAAAAGGTTATGCAAACACACACACACATATATATATATATGTATATATATATTTTTTTTCACACCTTTATTGTTTGGGATTTCTCATTAGGGTGATGTCATTTTAGACCCTGAGCTGATGGCAGAGCTGAAACGTGTTTCATACAGTTAATGTTGGACTTAAACCTCACTCAAGGTGGTGGGTGTGACAGTGAAGATAACGACTACCTTGCGTAATGCTTAAGTGTAAAAGACAACTCTGCTGCTTCGGGGAGTCCCCGGGGTGAAGCGCCAGGCACCCGAAAGGCTGCCCAGCTGTTGAGCTGTGCAGTGTCAGGTTTCATGGGGCTGGTTGCAAATGGGGAAAATTGGAGAGCTACTTTAGATACCCATATCTGTGTTTGGTAGCGGAGAAAGGCCACAAGACTAGAACCGGGCAGAGTAGCTCTTATTGAGCGTCTAGTAAAAGAGCAAGAGAGGGCTGGTGGTAGAAAGCTGGCTTGGAGGAGGCTCGGAATGACAAGCGAAGGAAAGAAACGGGCTCCGTCTGATGCCTTCTGTGCTCAGAAAGCAGGGCAGCATCTGTGCTCCTGGTAAAACAGCTGCAGCAATGAAATACAGGCCTTAGATGTTCTCTCAGCAGAAGCGGCGTGCAACAGGCCAGTACTGGATAGCAGCTTTAGATGAAATACTGGCTTAGGGTTGGTGTCAAAATGGGTAATATGTTTATGTTTTTATCCTTACTGAGTTCAGCTCTTCCATCTCTATTATTTCTCTTCCCATATGGAGCTGTTGCTGTAAATACATATCTGAATTCTATAATAACATACTGAAGCAGCAATCAAGCAGTGAATATTGATATAGTAAGGAATATTTAGAGTAAGGTTGTTTTTTTTTTCTCAAGTTTGGAAATTTTAGTTTATTCTCTGTACTTTACATTCAGAAATCAAAATCTACAGGGATATATAGACATAATGACAAATTGTGAAAATGCATGCAAAATAGTTTTGACCCTAGCAGCCCCCAAACTGCAGCAGGCAGATGTACTTGCCAGAGCCAGAAGTAGTCTATTGAATCATACAAGCACCATAAAGTTAACTAAAGCGCTAATTAAGTATGGTCGTCTTAAAAGAAGAATTCATGCTTCGTTTTGGCAAGTTGCCCATAAGAAAAAGATAGATCTGTCACAGTCTTGCAGACTGCAGTAATTAAGGTTTAAAATACTTCCCGGTCTAAAACAAGGATAGTTCAGACGGAGCTAACTGTTTAAACAACGTCCCTTATGAACTGACATTGCTCTTCTATTTCAGACCGATGTGTTTTAATTATATTTTCTTTTTATATTGCCTTCTGTGCAAAATGTATAGGAAAACCAGAAATTAGGAAATACTCATCAACACTTTTTATAGAAGCTGAGAGGCTATAAAACAGTTATATGGGGTAGCCAGAACATTCTGTGTGGAGGTAGTACAGAAAGCAGAAAATTAAATTTTGTACCTCAGAGTAGTCAGGAAAAAAGGTTATCTGTCTGGAGGTTTTCTTCTCTTTTGTCTGTGAACATGTGGTTCTATTGATGTTAATTGGATCCAAACATCTTCAGACTTTAAGGATTTAAAATTTATTTCCAAATCTTGTGTCTCGGCTCACATCCAAACCTGCAAGTTCTGGAGGAGAGATATCTCCATCAGCGCTCCAGTGCTTCAGTCAAAGTACTTTAAGATTTTTGATTAGTGAGTAAATACAAAACGAAAGGTCAACTTGATCGCACGTGCCTCTGACTTAAATAGGATAAACACATCAGATGCACGTGCGATCTCCCAGTATAATTTTGGGTAACGTGTTATCATGTTAGATCTCTCGACTCACGCAATCCATTTTCCATTCAGAAAGGTCAGCTTAGTTTTAAGGATGCGAGGTATTCAGGGGCCCAAGACCGTGAACCTTTTCCTAGTGCCCTATTATTCTGTGTTATATTTCTGGTGTAATCCAATACTTGTCTCAGAAAAGTCTGCCCTCTGGCACAGTCGTTCCACTGTCATAAGAGTTTAGTTTTCTGTGATCTCAGTGGTATTTAACAATAAGGTCTGAACTCCATGCTTAGCAGAAGCTGTGGGAACATGGATGTCAAGTCCATTAATCACGGATAAAAAAATAAAAATCTCCAGGCTGGACCGTCAGGCAAGGATTAGCTGTGCCCCCACTGCAAAACCTATTCAAACAACCCACCGATTAGGTCAGCCTGTCCTTCTGTCCCGAGAGTTTTTTTAGCAGAAACTGGCAGTTACAGCTATAATCCCTACAGTACTCGAGGCTGTGTATAGATATGTGATTGGGAGACCATAGGCTACTCCTGCGTGGTGTTTACTTCACCGATGTCAGGCTGACACAATTGCATAAAATCGATACAAACCAGCATGTTCTGAGAAGCAGACGAATGCATGAGCTGGAAGTGTTTCAGCAGCACTTTGATAGCAGCTTTTGAGGATGTTTCTGTAACTCAGCAATTAATTTTTGGTCTGAATTTGTTTGGAAGGTAAATATTAGCTGTGTATATTTATTAAAAGGTAAACAAAACCAAATTATTAGCATGTTTTCTAAATATCTCATATTGAAAAGATTAACTTTTTGCAGTGATGATGCGACTTGATATCAACATGTCTGAGGGGCACACAAGGAAATAGAGCGCATGCTACAGAAATTTTGACTGCTTTTGCTGCTTTGATTTAGCTAACAAAACGAGCAGCGTCTCTTTGGTGCCTGGTCAACTATCTCTGTCTTTTGAGTGATGTGCTAGTGATGTGTGGTGGGTGAGCTGAGGTGACTTTTTTGCTTTTTATCTGGTTAAAGAGGGCACAAAGATGTCTCGCAATCCTCTGTTGTGGAAGAAAGTTTTATTTTCCTCTATTGCAGCTCTCAATCAATGTGGCTGTTCTGCATGGTTAACAACATAGCTCCAGAATCCTATTACTATGCAAAGTAATTTCAAATTATTTCACAAATAAATTGCTTAGACTCTGTTGGGTTTCCTGACTTTCTGGAGTTATCTTGAATTCTCAGAACCATTTGGCCCTATTCATTTTCATTTGCAGAATTATCTGTAGTATGGAAATCACTGTTAATTATTTCTCCAGCCACTATTGTCGTTGCTAGCCAAAACTGACATTTTAAATCTGTGTCTTATTAGCAATTCTGATATAGAGTCACGCTGTGATCTGTGTCTCTGGCACCATCACTGGCCATCTTACTCCGGGCTGCCCAGAAGGTCAGTGGGAAGGCAGGGCTGGGTGGGATACTCCCACTCCGGTGTTAGATGCCGTAACGTGCCTGGGCTTCCAGGGGCTTCTCAAGGTGCTTGCCTCAAACCATATGGCATTAATTACTTTGCATCCAGGCCTGGCAGGTTCTGTGCCCTTCGCCAGCTGCAAGGGTAGCTGGAGCCAGCTCCAACAAGCTCTGTGGGTATTTAGTCTTGCTGGCTCAGGAACTGGCTTTGGACTGGGGTGTCGGGTAAGGGATGTGAGAGATGTGCCCACACAGTAGCTCTCTGCACCGGCTTTTGGATGCGTGCTGAGAAGGGCTTTCATTTGCATTTGTCCTCTTGGTATAAAGTATTTTTAAGGTGTTTGACATGTTAAGATTTATATTTAAAATTTAATTATACATTTATTAAAAGGTTGAGGCAGAGTATGAAAACGTAAAATGAGAATTGAAATTAAATGTCAAATTAGGGTTTGCTTTAGGGTCTGCAAAATTTGGTGTACCTAGAATATGGCTTTAAAATGTATAGCAGCCTTAATGAGTTCTCAATATACCTGTACTCCTGAAGCTCTTGAGAAAGGAAATCATTTTTCATTTTTGTTAGATAATGAATAATAGGCCAAGCAGAGCAAATTCTGAAATTTGATATTTTTTTCAAAGAACCATATATATAGTAAAATGATGACAATGGAACTTGTTTATTAAACTAATGTAGTGATTTTATCACTTCATTCTTGGTATCTTAGTACCTGATATTAGCCTGGTATGGTTGCCATGGTAACTGAACACACTGTTCCTTTCATTTGACCTTAAGTTCAAGCCCTGCTGTTGCAGCAGAAATGCCAAGAACACCTCCACTTTTATTAAAAACAAAACTATCAAATACATGCAAAGAGGAAAAAAATGGGTGAAAAGAAAGGACAATCTGACATTACTTTGTGAATCCAAAAATAAGAGCCTGCTTTCAACTAGAGGACCAAGAAAGAAATAACTGTTAGGATACGTATGTTATATCGTATTCTGTCCTCGAATTCAAGTGGGTTTTAGCTTGGCTTGCTCCATCACCATTGTATTTATTATTCACTGTAGAAGTGGTTACCCTTTAAAAATTTGCTTTTATTTATTTGCTTTGAGAACCTGTTGGATTTGTTCTCAGAAGCGCAGCGTTGACCTGCTCAGTTCCACGTACCGACCGACCGACTGCCAAGGAAGAAAGTAGTTGAAGAGGTCAGAGAAGATTCAGATTAGGCTCTGGCCAGAGGAGAGCTCCTGAGGGCGATGTCTGGGGACTTGCGTTGTTTCTAACTTGGCCATCCCACACGACTTTGGGGTTAGGGACTTTTTTGAGGCTCTGATCGACATCCAAACGGAGTCCATTTGGTCTTGGATGGAGCCCTGAAAATGGGGGAATTCTTGGATATTGCTGGAGGAGATTCCTTTTCCTGAGGCCGGCTAGTGGGGTGGGCTGCAAGTAGGTCCNTGGTCTTGGATGGAGCCCTGAAAATGGGGGAATTCTTGGATATTGCTGGAGGAGATTCCTTTTCCTGAGGCCGGCTAGTGGGGTGGGCTGCAAGTAGGTCCTGGAGTGATGGGGTGGGGACAAGTGTGGGGCAGGAGGCGTAGCAGGGGCCAACCTAAAGAGAGACGAGGATATCGTCTGAGGTCTTGGTAGATAACATGAAGTAGACTTTTCTCAGGGATTCAGTGGGGACTGGGCAGAACTTGCTGCAAACTGGGAAGTTATTGGAAGCTTCTGGGCCTAAGAGCAAGCCAGGAGGCAGGGACAGAGTGGGCAGGCTGGAGGGAGAATGGTTTGTAGACTTCTGATCAGCCTTGCTCAAAAATCTGCGTTTTCTCTTTCTGCAGAGCCCTGTGGTTGTAGTTTATTGCCCAGAGCGGCAGTGGGAGCTGGCTTTGTGCTTGCTTTAAAAACACAAGGGCACTCCCTCCTTCAGGCTCAGGATGATGTGTGCTCCTGTTGCGCTTTGCTCCTCTATGATGAGTCGCTCTTGTGGTGTACTGTGATAAAGAAATGCTCGGAGCTTCCGAGCTGTTTCCCAGCTCGCTGTGGTTCCCAGCTGTGGATCCAAGCCTTGCGCTGCTACCCTCCCTGCCCTCCGGCGTGCAGGCTGCCTGGGGTGGGCAGCGTGGGGAACCAGCCTAGGCAAGAGCTCCTGGTCTCCTCCGGCCAGAGGCCAGGGCAGTGGCAGGTCCCTGCCATGTTCAGGAGGGGACACTTGGCTGTGACTGATTTATTTTCAAATTTCAATTTTTAGAGGTGGCTTTGTTCTGACTCTAAGGTTAGCGAGAGAGCTTGTTTCTCAAAACTAGGACAGGTTCTTTGTTTCTAAAGGCCAGGTTACTAGTGGCGCAGCTGGCTGTCATTTCTTAGTGTTTCCTACAGTTTGCTCTAGGAAAAAAAGGTGTGAAGGAGCAGAAATATTTAGGATATCGGAAAGACTGAAAATTACCAGAAAGGATAAGAGCAAGGATGTCTGGGTACCAACTAAAGGATGATGAAGAATGGTGCTGCTGGTAAGAGGTGTAAAAGGGAACAAGGTAAAGGTTTATGAGTACATAGGAAATGAGAAAATGGTTAAAAAAAAAAGTTCAATCCTGCTGTCTAATGGGAAAGAGAACAAATAACGCTTGACAAGGAAAATGATGAAATACTTAATCGTTACTGTGCTTCAATTTTTACTAAAAGAGATAATAGTTACAGGCTGTTTAATGCAATAAATCAATGAGAAGGAGAGATGAGAAGGTAGGAAGGACCACCTCAAAGCATACTCTGAAAATCAGAGTGTGCTCAGATCAGTGGAGTTCGAAAACTTATGTTGTGCTGAAGGAAGCAGCAGTGTTATTGCAATCTTTGGAGAGATTATGGACACAAAATAAATCTATGATGTAGTGGAAAAGGGAAAACATATATGCCTTTCTGCCTCTGCCTCTGTGTGCTGTGCTGCTTTCAGTTTGTCATTTTTACAACTTCAAGGAAGACATCCACTTTATAAGCCCTCAGTGATTTAAACTGGTCTAGCTTTGCAAGAAACAACTAAGATATTATTTTTTAACCTTAAACTTTCAATTTGAGAACCATGACGATGACTTAAAAAAAAAACAAACACAAAAAGAACAACAACCAAAAACCCAAACAAAACCAACCAAACAGACAAAAAAACAAACAAAACCCCCCCAAAACCAAACCAAACCAAAACATAAACCCACCACCAAACAACCAAACAAAAAAACCAACCCCAAAAACTCAAGACTTGAGCAGCCCTAAAAGTGAAGATCTTGGTACGGTACCAAGCACGCATGGTTATGCTTCCTGTCTGGCCAGAGAACGCGCTTTGCCAAGCCATGCAGCAGCTGCTCTGTTTTGTGTTATTTATTGCTGCTGAACTCCAGTAGGGAGCATTTCTGAATGATGTACGTTGTTGTCCATGCTGCAGCACTCACCACACATCTGCACAAAGCTGCATGGCATAATATTGCCCATATCGGCGACCGTTTGGCCAAATGAAGGTGGATGGCTGGTTGTGTCTTTTAGTGTTGAGGAACAGGACTGTGGGAGCTCCTTTCAGCCACGTCATAATCTCCTGACCTGGAATGTTGGCTGTCGACTGAGGACTGTTTCAAGATTAAAAGAAATATGGGAGAATTTAAGCAGCCTGTACGCAGTGGTCATTTGGGATTGGTGTAAAACTCCTCTAATATCCAAAAAATTCCATCAGGACCAGACACTGACAGCAAGCATGAGTTGAACGGTAAACCTTTGGTCCTTGAGAATGCTAATGCATGGAAGCCAAAAAGCCAGGAAGGGCATGCTGGGGGGACAGCACTGGTGTGGCTGATCCAGAAGGGCTGGCAAGCTGGGAGTTGAGGACAAGCGTGGTGAGGACCCTTGGAATGGACCCCATCCTGCAGTGCCCTCACACAGTGCATGGGGCCAGCCCAGGACAATGATTGGGGTCAAACACACAGCAGTGATTGCAAGGCAAGTGCATGGTGGTGAAGCAGGTCTGATGTCCAGAACAGATAAATTCTATGGTACCGAAGAAATGTAATCTAGGTGAACTTTCAAGGTATTTGACAGCCCTAAAGGTTTAGTGGTTCAATTTTTGCACTGCTGTAGACTACAAGCACGGATCCCCTGTGGCTGTGTGGTTGGGTTCCTCCCCCAGCCTTTTTGAGACTTACAGCTATGTTGGAGTGTAATCAAAAGCCGAGAGTTACTTGTTTATTGTTCCATTTCCTCAGAAAAAAATGATAGGGAGAATTCTGCATTCCTGGAGAATTATCATTGCCTTCAAAGTGTAAAATGTGAATACAAATTAGTTTGCAAATATCATTCTAACATCAGTAATTTTGAGTTGAACATGTGAACAAAGTATAAATAAGCTAATTGTTAGTGTTCTTCCCAACACAAATGGTGCCTTGTGAATTCTGATCTTACGGGAAAAAGATAAAAAAAAAA
>VZTV01018059.1:0-11469 GCA_013400875.1 Anhinga rufa | reverse complement strand
GGGCCCATGTGAACCTCCTGAGGCTCAACACGGCCAATNGCCCCGCTCGGGTGAGACCCCCCTGCAGCGCCGCGTCCAGCTCTGGGCTCCTCAGCACGGGGTAGACGTGGGGCTGCTGGAGCGGCTCCAGAGGAGGCCACCAAAATGGTGCGAGGGCTGGAACCCCTCTGCTGCGAGGACAGGCTGGGAGAGCTGGGGCTGTGCAGCCTGAAGAACAGTCTGCGGAGAACTTATTGCAGCCTTTCAAAATATAAAGAGGGCTTATAAGAAAGAGAAGGACTCTTTAACAAGGCCTGTAGTGATGGGACATAGGGCAAAGGTTTTAAACTGAAAGCCGGTAGGTTCAGATTGGATGTTTTTCTTATGCTGAGGGCGGTGAAACCCTGGCCCAGGCTGCCCCAAGAGGTGGTCGATGCCCCATCCTTGGGAACACTCAAGGCCAGGCTGGACGGGGCTCTGAGCACCCTGCTCTGGTGGGAGATGTCCCTGCCCATGGCAGGGGGTTGGACTGGGTGGCCTCTGAAGGTCCCTTCCCACCCAAACCCTTCTGTGATTCCGTCATCTCAGCCGGGGATCGTGGTGTTTGGCAGTTTTATCTGAGGTGACAGTGGTGGAGTTGCTGAGGCTGTTGGTGCAGGAATTACTTGGGCTTGTTAATACTGTTTAAGGCTTCTCTCTGTGCAGGTCAAACAAATTATCTTTAGGGCATTGGTTCCTGCAGAAACCTCACCTTTGTAACAGAGGCACTTTTGAGGCACTGAGTAACTCTGCCTTACGCCTCAGGCATTGAAGGTTGGGCTTTTGCCGCAACTCGGTGGTGTAACCGAGATGTGCAGGTAGTGAGGCTGCCTCTGTCCCTGAGCATGGTGTCACCCAGGTTCAGCTGGGTTTTGCCTTCTGCTGAATCAGGATCTGTGATACAGATGAGAGCACAGCCCTGCGTGCCCTTCCAGCGGAGGTTTGTCAGCCTTGGGAGCCCCCCCGCCTTGCTGCAAGCACCCTGAGAGGTGGGGCAACGTCATCCGCATGTGTTCCATGGATTGCTGGGTTGTGGGTAGCACTTCGGGACCTCGGGAAAGCTCAGCATTCCACAGAGCTGTGGGGAAGCAGGGCTTGAATTCAGTCATACAATTTGTCTGGTGCCCTAAGTAACATACCACCTTGACCAAGAATGTCCCCATTTGTTCTGCTCTCCCACAAAGTAACATTCCCTTCCCTTTTTCCATGTTAGTTTTCATAATCAGATCTGGAAGCAAGTCCTCTGCTAGGCAAGCAGCCAGCAGGCGTCTCGGCAGCAGGATGTTCTCTGCCCTCCAGCCCCATGTGCTCGGGGCAGCTGGGTGAGGATGAAGACCAGCACCTCCTACCAGCTCGGTCTAGTGGGGAGAGAGAAGTGGTTGGGTTGGTCCATGACTACAAGTTCAAGGAACAGCTGATGCAAATTAAATCACTTTTTGATCATCCGTAGAGAAGAGTCCAGCAGAACCCTGGGGTGGTTCTTGGACTAAAAGCAGACACCTGCTGTCTTGGGAATCTTCAAAACATTTCTCCTTCAGCCAGCGCTGTTTGAGGCTTTCCTGGGTTGGGTCTGTGCCAGCTGCATTGTGCTCCAGTCCACTGCTTATCCCCTTCAGGGGCTGGCACAGCAGGGAAGCGGCATTACCTGCCCTTGATTGATGGGGCAGTGCTGGGCACAGCGAAACAAATACCCCTGGGGATACCTGGTGTCTCCTCTCCATCTCCTGGGACCGGGTCGGGAAGAGCCAACCACCCCAGCCTGCTTCTGCTGCATCCCTCACGCGTGCCAGCAGCATCTTGGTGAGCCGCATTTCAATCACAGCACACGTTACTGAGGAGCTAATTTTTGTACGTAGAGATGAGTTTAAATGAGAGGCTTGTTTAGAAGCAAATGAGCACAAGGTCTCCTTCAACGCCTAATTACAGTGTGTGCCATCAGTCCGTCCTTTCACAAGCCTGGGCTGCACTCCATCCCACTGAGAGCCCATCGCACGCTACCACACTTGATTTTAGCCTGAGGGACGTGAAGCAGCATGTTGCCTGCATTGCCGTGCCGCAGCAGATGTGTGCCAGAGCGCTGCTGGCTCCCACCGATGGCAGGGAGAGTCACGACGATGTGTGTGTATGTGCGCGTGTTTTGGCAGCGCTGCAAAAATCAACGTTTGCCGTGTATTATGGAGCCACCTCCCCTTCTGTCAAGTGAGAATAACATCACAGAAAGTGCACATCCCCACGAGGGAATGATTTGGTAGCAATCAGCAGTTGTTGACTCTTGAACAGCTTCTGCTGGTCCAGCCAGTTCTTTAAAGGCTGCCGGTTNAAAAATAAAATGAAGTCATAACAGCTACTTGCCACCGCTTCTATGATGGGGAGTAGAGAGAAACTGCCTTTCTTGTTGGGTGAGCCTGTGCTAGTGTACTATTATTGCTGTTAATCTGTCCTGATCACTGTCATTAATATATGCTGTAATTTTTACATTATATAAGTTACACAGTGTTTATTAGAGAAGGGGCTTTGCTTTTATCATAAGGTAGCATTTATCCCATGAGCACCCTAATGTTTTTCAGAGCTCACATTCGAATTATGCTTTTAAAAAACCTAAGCTCTCAGAAGAGTGATTTGTTTGACTGATGCGAATTTGGGTATCCCATTTCCAGATGCTCCGATTCCTTGGGTCCTTTGCCCCAAGTGTCTGGAATTTCAGGGACCCAGAATAATTTGTATCTTTTTAAAAAACAAAATAACCATTTTATTTTGTAAATTATATGCCTTCAGAGTTTGCGATAAAACGTTTCCAGACCTCAAAGAGCCAGCGAGGGCTCCGTACAGATGCTGGCTTCGTGTAGTGTGGGTGAGCGTTGAAGTGTGTATTTTGCAGGGCATGTCGAAATTAAATCCTCAGCTGTGGCTGTTGAGTAACATCTTCACTCGTGATTCTGGAGAACTCTGCAAAAAGCTTTGCAGTCCGGGGAGGAGCGAGGGATAGAGGGGTCGTGGCTGTTAGTTCTTGTTTCTGCAAACATCTTGTAGCCTTGCACAGATGGAAACGTGCCACGTCCTGCAGCCTGCCAAGAGAGAGGAGAGCTAATGTTCACGATATGTTTCCTTCTGTGTAACCCAGAGACGTATGCACTTGGGAAGCATTTTGCTAGCCAAAGCAAGAAGGATGGAGGCAGTCTTTATAAGCAGCTGCCAGTCTTGTCAGCAGAGCCCAGCACCAGCCCCTGAGGACCAGCACCAGCTCCCTGCCGGGAGCAGCAGCGGAGCTGGGACTCTGTGAAAGTCTGCAAGTGTGGAATGCATTAGTAAGAGTAGGGGTGGGAAGAGGGAGGCTTGGGACACTCCGCTTGCACTGGCTGCCAAAACTGTGAATGTCCAAAAGGCTGTGTAGGAGGGTGAAGGCAGGATGTGGATGGCCCTGATGCGCAGCGCTTTTTGTTCTGAAACAAAAGGGAATGCCACCTACAGCAAAGGCATCGCCCACTGAACAACAGTCCTTCAGCCTCGGACTTCAGTTAGCAACAGGTATTTTATTTGGTTTCAGTGTTTTGTATGTTTAGCTGCTGAGATGAGATCAGCCAGTTGTTTGCAGCAGACGCTTGTCTGAAAGAGGATTTGAGCTAGGGAAAAAGCTGGATGAAAAATCATTGAGAGTTACTGGGCTTGAGACTGGAACTGGTGGGTGGAGCTCATGGTGTGTGATGCAACAGGTCAGACTGGATGGCTTACAGTGGTCCTCTTTGACCCTGGTGCTTATGGAATAATGTAGTCGTTTATTTTATTGTATTTTTTGTGGGAAACAGACAAACTTGAGACCTGGGACTTGAGAGCTATCGGTTGCCAGGTGTTGTATAGTGGTAATGTTTTCTGTGAAGGGAGCCAAGAACGCCTGCAAGCTGGCTTTGAGCTGATGGAGTGCAGAACTGGTGACCCACATCTCATCCCATTTAGCTCCAAAGGATTTGAGATATCCCTTCTGCAGGTTGTCTTGTTAAGAGAGAGGTATCGGTAGCAGCGTTTGTAACACATGCTGATCATTTACCACTGCAGTTCTACCGCTGTGGATTGTACTGGCTATAACAAAGGCGAGTATCCTCATCCCCGGCTTCAGGTAGTGGGCTAGGGTTTGGTGGAGTGAAGGTAACTCAGCAAGTCAGTGGCAGGGCTGACAACCAAGAGCGTCTCTCACGTCTTTCTTCTGGACCTGGCTGTCCCTGTAAGCATGTGTGCTGCCCTTGCAAAGCAAAGCATCAAAGTCAGGTAGGGGAGGCTCGGAGTTCATTTTCCTGCTGTTCCTGTAATGGAAGAGGTTCAGGATCAAGAGTCCAGAACATAAAAACTTTGCTTGGGAAATTTTGGGCAGTTTGCTTTTTATTACAGGTGCCCTGCACTCCCTTTGTGGGTCTCTGCTGTGCTGAGGAATTTGCAGGAGACCGGGATGTGCCTCATTACTCTGGGTGTCCTAGCACCCAAGGAGGTATCCTTGGCCTTGGGCCTCATCCTGTGCCTGTCTCCTCAGCTAGAGTCCTCCCACCTCCAATACTCCCAGCAGCCCAGACTGTCAAGCCCATGGGAGCATTCAGGCAGAAGGCCGACTGCTTATGCATCTCTCATCTGTTTGGAAATGGTCCGGAAGGAGTGTTTTTAGCCAGTGTGCTAAGAGGCAGCCTCTCTTGCACGATGCCTGTAGGTGATGGGTCATATGTTTCTCAAATATATGTGGTTTTGTTTGTGTTTTTGTATTAAACAGGAGAAGAACCCTTGAGATCAACACTAGGAGAAAGAAGAAAAGTAGTGAAGGAGTCGATGTGTGATGCAGGACAGGTCTGAGCCAAGGTGCAGAAGGTAAAGCACAAACAAGGCCTGTAGCGTCACCCAGCTCCACGCCTGGCATTAGATTGCTCTTCCTTTGCTGTATTTTAAGTCTACCAAAACATCTCTGCCCTCTTCTAGCAAAACTCCCTTGTCCCCATAGTCAAGTTAAAGTAACAGTGAGATGAGGAAAGCTTGTAAAAGTTGGGCAGCACCAGTACAGCGTCGCCCATGGAGTCTTCATCAAGCCCCTTGTGTATTTTTTGGCCATCAACTCTTTTTTTAATCATCTACTATTTGCTCAAAGTTCTAGCCAAATTCAGCTGGCAGAACCACAAGCAAAGAAGCGGCATTTCACAATATTCCAGTTTCAGCGGTTTAAATTCTGATTTTAAAAGCAGTGTTGAATGTCACTAATAGTCTGAGCTCAGCTAGCTCAGTGTCTGGGTGCCTCAGGATCTGAATCCCCACACACACAGCTCAGTGTTCTCGGAGTTGGGCTCTGAAGCTGCATGCATGATCTGAAAATTTGTCTTCTTTAGTATCATGCATTGGGCAGATTCTTGTCCCAAAACGCTTTGTAACCAAGGTAGGTTCACTGTGTAAGGACTGGTCTGTGGGCAGCTGATGCACAGCTATTGCAGGGGTGTGTGGCTGACTGGGAACCGTGGGCAATCACTGCAGAGGCTAGAGATTGCTGCCAGCAGCACATTTCTCCTTCTCCAGTTTTCCTCTCACTCCTGTAATGAAGCCAGAGGATGAGATTTTTGTGCCCTGCGCTGAGCTCCTTCAGGCGAACTCCCGGAGCATTGTCAAAACTGCTGATGAATTTGGGCTTGAGCAAAGGTGTCAAGTGTGAAGCAAAGTGGCTGGAGCGTGGAGTCACTTCTGCCTCTGCCAGGGAGCAGCATTTTCTGGCAGAGGGACGCAAGGGCACCAAAAGGCAGTTGCATCCTACGCAAAGCTACTCTGGCAGCCTGAGTTTTTGCGTGGAAGTAGCACATGGATTGTTACTGGGAGCTGCCACAGTTATTCAAGTTGGGATTTGGCTGCCAGACCTAACTCCTGCTCTTAGGAAAAGTTGGATGAAATGTAATGGCCCGTGATAGAGCAAGAAGCTGACTAGGTGCTCTCAAGGTCCCTTTTGGCCTTGAACTCTACTAATCTGTGAAAAACACACAGCTGCATCTCTAATAACACGTGACCAGTTCAAGCCCCCGTATTGACTTGCTGTCAAAAGATTTCTCCAGGAGCGCTGTGTCCTTGTGTGTCGTGTTTGGAGCATCTGCTCCGTATATACTTGGGTTGAACTGCTTCCAGCAGACTTAGCAACTGTACTGGTGATTTCCTCCAGGAAATCCAACCACGCGGGATAGCGTTTAGCTTATGGGATCGTGGCAATCAAGCCATAATGGCACTCTCTTAAATTGCCTTTTTTTTTTTTTTTTAAACCGTTTAGCACTCTCCCCACCCCCAACCACATATCTGTACATTTAGGTTTTTTTTTTCTGCCTTGTTCAAGTGAAAGAGTAAATCCTTTTTGATTTATTCCAGAGCAGCCCTCGAGCTCAGCTCCTATGAGAGCCTGCTGACTTTGAGTTCAAAAGATCTCACGTCTTTGAGGCCAGGCTGTGGTCTTCCATCTTGCCTCAAAGTTAAATTGAAAGAGAAAATTCTTTTTTTTCTTAAAAAGAGAGAAAGAGAGAAAATAAGCATGCTGTGTAAGGGAATCGGTCTTACCTGCAGCAGAAGAGAATGCCAATGTGCAAAATTTCAGGTTAAAAACTGGTTGTTTAGCGAAAGCTTTATTTTCAAGCACCTAGCATGTTGTTTAGTAAGTGTTTCATAAATACTTCCTGTTAAAGCAGTCCTGTTGGCTGGCTGGGATCCAGCCTGTGATCCTACATTAAAGCGTTCTTTGGTGTTTAAACCACTACATTACCATGGTGGCTAGAATTGGTAGTTCTCATTCCTAATTTCCTGCAGATCTGCTGATAACAAGGTCTGGCTCAGGCCGAGTTTTGCATCGCTAACTCCTGGTTCAGTCTTTACGTCTGTGCTGAATTTCACTGCGGGCAGGAGTGTTGGTCGCTGGCATAATTGCCTTGTTGCCTAGTTGATGTTTTCAGGAACGAATGCCAAAAGATAGGCCAAGGACATCACAGTTCAACATTTAGGCTTAATATCTGCCTCAATCTCTGCATTTTGTTTTCCTTGCTGCCCAACTCGAGGTGTTTGGAGGTGGAAGCAAAGCTGCTCGAACCTCGGCTCTAGCTCACACACCGAGCAAGAAAGGCTTGCCTTTAAATGTGGATTCCTAATGCTTAACTTGTAACGTCATCCTGCGGAGCAATATTAAATTTGTCCAGCAGTTGTTGTGCATATCAAATGACTTGTCTTGACATACCAGAGGGGTTGGGTGTGGTTGATACCTTAAAATGCCTGTTATGCTGGACACTGTAGTGATGAGTACTAAGCCCTATACCAAAGATGAGCTGTGCATCTTGAGAGGAAAGAGGTGCAGACAGCTATCTGACATATATATATATAAAAAAGTGTATGCATGTATAGAGCGAAATAAATATGTAAGAGCTATTCTAAAATAAATATGTAAGAGCTATTCTATGCTAGCTCCCTTCCATAGGGCCCTGCTTAGTCCAAATTTATGCAGTTGTTGCTACAGCTGTGTGTTTGGAAGGGCAGAGGTAATAGATGGAAGACCTTTAATATATGGAAGACCTTTCTTTTAAAAAATAGCTCTTCTGAGCAAGGTGACCTTGGCTCTGCTTCTAACTTGGGAAACCAGCAATGCAGTGGAAAGGAGGCGCTGATCAGTGCGGTAAAGGCTCGGTCAGACGCCAGCAGAAGATAAAACATCGGTTGGGTTGGTCTGGAGGTTTAGCTACAAGTGGGGTTGTCAGGGCTGCCATGTAAAACTGTGGGTGCTCTCCCAAACTTGTATGCATTGAATATATACCTGGGAGGTGCGTATCTATATATTTTTTTAAAAAAAACTCCAATGTTGGTATCGCATACTGGGGAGAAAAACAGCTTTCTTACCTGCCTCCAAGGTACACAATGATTTGCTGGCAGAGCAAGTGACAGCTCAGCTAGTCCTTACAGGCATGGGGAAAGTCTCGTGTGATGTTTTGCAAGCCATTCTTATCAAACTCTTAATTTTCAGAAATCATTTCTTTCAAGTTTTTACAGTCTGTGGAACACGTGTGAGAACACCTTGGTGTTCTTGGTGTACCTGCCTTTTGGGGGAAGATACATCGAGAAATCCACCTGAAACTGCAGTAATTTTCTGGCATGTCTGTGTACAGTAAAACCACACAGCTCAGGTTACGATACAAAGACAGGTAATTGACTCTTCTTTTGTTCTGTCACCACTTCTCCTGCTCTTTCTTCAGCAGAGAAAAACCACACATCGACCTTCTCCCACAATCCCGTGTTCTGAGCCAGCCATAAAGTAGGAAAATGTTTTTTTCCCAAATCTAATTTGAAACGTGATGACTGGACCATTCTTAAACAGCTTACAACTTAACAATAAAGAAACTTCACAGAGTGCTTGGCAGGAGCCTCTGTACATAATTTAGATCATAATCAGATGCATTAACACATTTTATATGGATCTCATGGGGCCCAAGAAGACGAGGTGTGCTGGGTAATTTCTTTCCAGATTTCTTTACCTGATTGTTTATTACTCTTGGGGACTTCATTTGTGGTCCAAATGTCACCAGCAGAATCCTGCTGCTTCATGTGCCTGCATTTAGAGTAGCTAGTAGCAAGGCTTCAAATAACCTAATCGGTGTGTTATCATCAGTCTTTCCATCTGTGTGTGTCACAGGGAGGATGGAGAGTACGTGGGGAGGGAGAGAAGCGAGAGGAACAAAAGCAAGGACCCAATTCTGCAAATTGCTGAGCTTCCCCTTTGCTGGCAGCTCAGTGGGAGGGAAGGTGCCGAGAGTGCTCGACAAGTAGTGTGTTTCCTGCTGAGTACAATCATGAACTCTGCTTCTAGAGAACTGCACAGGGGAAGCACTCCCCACCTTTTCATTTTAGCTGTTAAAAATAAGCAGCTCTAATTTTATAAAGCTTCTGAAAGCTTTTCGGCACTCTGTGCAAAGAAAGGGTTGTATATTGTTTGCATTGCTTCATTGTTTTGCCATGAATCCACCCATGCCAAAAGCATCCTTGTGAAATCTCTCCTTTGACAGAAAGTTCTGTTGCTGCCTTGATAAATGATGTTTTGGATTTCTTTCTGCTCTGCTGGTTTGTATTATCCCCTCAAAAGGTGGGAAGTGAAGTTCCCTGTCACTTCAATGTCTCCTTTATACATGCTGAAATAATAACCCTTCCCATGTGTTTCATGGGTATTTATTTGTTATTAAATGCTGTGAACTAGTGTAACATCAGTATTCTCAATCCTTTCCCAGCCGTGGGCTGTCGAGGCCAGGCTCTGCTCTGAGATGCACAGCTCAGGGTTAGGAGCCTCGTCACCGGGGTGCAAGGGCATGCTCCTGGGCACTGGGATTTGCTTGCCCAGGGTGTAACCCACTGGCGGTGGCCTCGGCCAGCTACATTTGACCCACACAATCCCCAGCCACGGCCAGAAGTTGGCACAACCACAGACCAAACCCACAAGGCAGGTTGGATGTGGCCACTGTGTTCAGGAAGATGAGAAAGTTTAAGAGCATGAAAGTGGTTGGGTTACACCAGCTGGACTTGGGGCCAGAGAACAGGTAGACGTACTGGCATAGCCTTGGGGCCACGGCAGCCGGTCCCAAAACCACAGAGCCCCTCTTTCCCCTTCTTCCTGTGACACTGAAACTGAAAACCACCCCTGATTGGAAAGCCACAGCGTTTTACTGGGATGCAGCAAAGGAGTGTTGTGGCACAGTGCTTTGGGTGCTGCGCACAACCCGCAGGCAAACCGTGCCAAGTAAAACCTTTGTGGCCAGAACAGGTTTGAGTGCAGAAGATCCTTCGGAGGCCAAAGGAGAAGCACTGATTTCTGTTTGCCTCTCTTATTTTTTTTTCCCTTAATAATTGTTTATCAACAACATTTTCCCAGGCGATGATGAAACTCAGCATCCCAGACTAGCTGAGATCATAAAGTGACTGTTACAACAGAACACAATGATGATGAAGAAATGAGTATCCTTAAAAATCAGAGGTGATCGGGTTGTTGACTTGCCATGTCATGTACTGAGCGAGTCCCTGTGTCTCGCCCCTGTAACACCAGTGCGTTGTGTTGTTGAAATGTTGATGGGGAGAAGGGAAAGGGTGAAGTGCTGAATCACCCAGTGCTTCTCCTACAAACACCTGCCTTTCCCTGGGTTTTCCAGCTGAGCACTGAGGAATGTCATTACTTGCAGGATATCCTGCCTCAAGGTATAAAAGTTATGGTTGTTGGGCTCTCCTGAACAAACCCTTTCCCCTCCATCTCCTGATTATTATGGATCATGAGAGCATCAGAGCAGGCTGACACAGGCGTCAAAGGGTTTGTGCAGCAAGGTGGGCAGGTGTACATGAGAGGGAAAAAATATCCCCAGCCCCCTTGCTATTTATAGCCAGCTCGTGAGCAGTTCCCTTGCTTCCAGTGCCCAAATTACCAACTGTGACTGATGTATTCTCCTTAGGTCAGCAGCACGTACAGCGGCCAACTTGTCTTGACAAGCTTGGGGGGTTATTGGTTCAGCTGACGAAGTTAGTGCAGCAGCACGCTGAGCAGCCCCGCTCTGCTCGCGCGCTGTGGTTTGGTGGGGGCATGGACACACTTGGCTGGGCCATGGAAGGGGGTCTGAGCTTGCCAGGGCGGTGAAGGAAAAGGAGTGTTTTGTTTCCTATTTGCTTAATATCTGCTTGGGCTGGACTTCAGAATTATTGATGTTCAACCTGTCTTTGTACCAAAACACTGACTGTTCAAACAATTGCTCAGCTGAAGCTATTGAATTACCTCTCGCTACAGCATTATTTGATTTGCCTTTCTGTTTTGTCAAGCCTCTGAAGATAATAGCTTGCTTTAGCCTTTCGTCTCCAGAAGCGGCCGTCTGGAGGGGATGCGCTGCTGCCTTCTAACTTCTGTGAGTTAGAAGCACCGTGGCTTATCTGCATGGCGTAGGATCCATACAGCCTTCACCTGCCTTCTCCTTTATATCCTGCATGTATTGCTTAGCTGGGTAAGAATTTTGTTTGTTAAAGACCTGCTGGGTGCTGATCTGTTCCTGCTGGATCATAGCTGCTGTGTTCTCTGATTGCATAGTTCGGGTAACCCCTTACAGCTGAGGCCTCATATCTGAAAAAAAGAGGCGGTGAAACTCTTCCAGGGATCCCGTCCATGTGGTTATGTGCTGAAATGCAAGGGGGAAAGTGTTGCTTTTCTGCTGTGTGGTTTGTTTGGGTGGCCTGGCAGGCCCTTCTCAGGTACGGGGAGAAGAGCAGAACTGCCGCTGAGCGGGGGAACTGGGGAATTTAGGATCTCTTTTGCCTAATTTCAGGTGAATATAGTCTGTTGTTTGATGGATGCTGTTTAAGTGTCACAAGGAGGGGCATAGACATAAAGCAGGATGGGAAAGGTGGAACACTTAAACTCTTCTGATGGTTGAAAAGGGGAAAAATGCCTTTTTTTTTTTT
>VZTV01018046.1:20660-36629 GCA_013400875.1 Anhinga rufa | reverse complement strand
GCTCTCTGCAGCTGCCTGAGAGGAGGTTGTGGTGAGGGGGGGTCGGTCTCTTCTCCCAAGTAACGTGCAACAGGATGAGAGGAAACGGCCTCAAGCTGCGTCAGGGGAGGTTTAGATTGGGTATGAGGAGAAATGCCTTCACTGGTGGAGTCACCGTCCCTGGGGTGTTCAAACAACATGTAGACATGGTACTTTGGGACAGGGTTTAGGAGGCCTGGGGGTGTTGGGTTGGGGGTTGGACTTGATGATCTTAGAGGCCTTTTCCAACCTTAATGATTCTGTGATTCTGTGATCAGAAGGGCTATTGATCAATGCTGTGTTTGAGAATAGGAAGTTGTAAACACTGGGGATAGTTTTCCCATTTTTGGAGACACTGAAATACTAAAACAGCTTGAAAATATTTACGTTATGAAGCCTGACTTCTCACAGTATTCCAATCTCAGATTTGCTGAAGATGTAAAGCTAGGCATCTTCCTGAGCTTGTGCCCAAAGATGCTCTCTGGAAAGCTGGTTCAAACCATGCAGACTTGAGTGTTTACTTTGTCTGAAGCTGTGCACTCTAGAGGAAAACAACCGTACTTGTTTGATTCTTACTTGATAAGCTTCTAGTACCTAATACAAACTTCTTATTATGAATATTCCACGTTGAAACTGAGCAGGCTTTTAGATTAAGCAGTGATAGTGCACTAAAACTTGCTATAGGCAACATTTGTCGTTTATGTATTTTTCACTTGTCCCTGTTGGCTGACTAATCGATATCTACCATGCTTTCTTGGGTTGCTGTTACTTGGAATAGATTTGCAGGGACAGCATCTCTCTTTGCCAAGTAACAGGTATTACTATTTACAAAATCACTTCTAGAGGAGCAATTATTCCTAAAGATGATAATAGGTTCTGTGTAAAAAGGCTGATACTTGATTAATTATGCCTTCTTCCTGGTTTTCTAAGAAGGGGCTGGACAGGGAATGAAGAGCAATATTTCACAACTTAGTGTTTGTAGATGTTGCTGAGAACAAAAAAGTTCATGAATAGTATTTGAGTCCCACTAAGCTAGGCTCAAACTTTTTGCCTATGTAAAGGGAACAAATGTTTCATGTCCAAATACAGATTTAGTTCTGCGCTTTTCTAATCTGTTTTCTGAGTCCAGACTCCTGTTTCTTTGCTCTGTTTTATTGACCTAAAAATTAACAATGGTAAACAGTCCATTATAAACCACCTTGCCAAGATGAAGCTCTTCCACAGTCCACCTCATAAAACACCTCTGGGGAGTCATTGCATGACTCTTTGTAGTCAAATAAGTAACAAATAGCCTTGATTCCATGGATGAACAGAAAACACATAGTTATTATATTACAGGTACTAAGTAAAGTTAACTAACAAAGATGATTAATTCAGTGAGATGTCTCAAGTAAACATGAGAATTTGAGTTTAATCTCTGGATATGTATCCACCAGTGAAGCTATTATATTTTTATTATAATAGGGAAGAGCTGACATTTCTGTCAAGAACATGCTTGACTCAGCCACAGGCATCACAGTTGCAAGCTTTTGAGGTGTTTAAGATGTGCTGTCCAAGCTGTAGCATTCAGAATTACTCTGCTGTAAATTCAGATTTACAAAAAGTGTGAAAAAGAACGGATAGAAAATTAGATCTACAGCCCTCTGTTTCTACTACTATTGTCACATCATATGCAGTGAGGGATGTACAAACTTAATTCAAATCAGTGCAAGTGACTCCTCCCCAGGTAGGCAACTGGGGAGCTCCAGCTGCCTGATTCCAGCTGACTGCCTACTACAAGAAGCCTACCATAAGTCCATAAAGCCTACCATAAGCCCATCTCATGTCATAAATGCAGAGACACTGCCTGGGGTTTACACGAGGCATGGCAGAGGTGGCACGTAGGCCAAGGAACAGGTAGTTCCACTGAAATTGTTCAAAGAGGCTGAAATTTAGCAAGAATAAGTCTGCAGTTGTTTAACTCGTCTTTTTCAGCAAGTTGGGTAACTGAAGAAGAAGATGGATCCCTTTTCTCTTCACACTTAATTGTGATTCCCCCACTGATACTCCAGATTTGATGTTGAAGCAGGTATTATCGCTTCTGTTGCTTAATTGTTCGCTGCTTCGGGGCGTAGATCTTTCATTGCATTTAACAGGGAGTTAATGGCACTTGAAATACTCTCTGAAGGTATTTAAATCTCAGGCCTTAGGTACTGACCTAAAGCCCACTGATATTGACCGTGGTCCTAAGGCCCTCATCACCCAGAGACCAAACTGTCACTCTCTGAACGTACTTCTTCTGCAGTAACCCTAGAGTTTTCTGAGAATGGCAAGCAAAATTTCATGAAGATTTGCAAAATCTTATGATTTTGGAGCAGCATGAGAGATGATTATCCATATCTAAGTAATGAAGGGAAAGTTTTAATTTGTATGGAGAATATAGGACAAAACTCACTGTTAGCTATTGCTTCTAACTGAGGATTTATTAGTCACTATTGGAGTCTTAAGAATTTTAAGACTAAATCGGTCTCTTTAAATTCAAATGTCTTTATATTTTAGCTCAGTCCCAATTAATTCTTTTATTCTCCTTGAAGGGCAGCTTAATAACAATTAAGTAGCTTTTATTCCCAGAAGATAAACCAACTTATGAAATGCGGTATTAGGGAGTCACAAACATGAGGTTGAAGTGAATCTTACTACTGGGGGAATGAAAAACAGCCTTTACGCTCAGTCTTAATAGTCTCTCTTTGCCTGTTTAAGAGACCTAAAGTAAATCCCATTAATCTGGTGATTTTCAAAACAGGTTGAATTAAATGTTAAAGTTTCAAACTTCATTGAGCTTCTGTTTCTGACAGAAGAAAATTAAATGGACGTTTAATATAAATGTTAAACAACTACTTCCTATACCTGTGAAAGGGCTAGGATGTGAAAATTACTTTCCCTTGTTAGTAACCAGCCAATGGTTCGGCTACCTGGAAAGAGGCCATTGCTTTCCACTGTAAAAAGAGTGGGCAGAAATACCTCAGCAACAGAAGTGCTGCTTTTGAGGAAACGTTTTTAATTGTCTTAGGCTGAACACCCCTAACTGCCTTCTGGACCACGGAAATTATTTTCTTAGTGCCTTCACCTTTGCTGACAGAGAATATAGCACCCTCCTTCTCTTCTACTAAGCGCTCGCCATTATTGCAATGTGAATGAAATTTATACATTCTGAGCACTATAAAGTTAGGCAGGCTGCAGCATTCTCTGAGTCATCGTGCATGCATCGGTTGTCATCATTCTTTCAGAAATAATACAATTTTAAATAAATGCAATCCCAAAAGTTCCCTTTAGTTATCACCACAAAACAATGCATGAAATTATTGCTTGCTACAGCTGACACGATGACTGATGGTGGCCCATTGAAAAGTCTGCTCACTTCCTTAAAATGCAAATACCTGCAGACAAAACCTGAAAACAGCTAATGAGCAATTGCCCTTGGAAACACATAAGACAGAAGACATTCCATCCTGTTCCTTTATATATTCAGAGGCATGACTTCTCGGTAATTCACCAGAGCCATCACTCACTATATGATTCATTAGATGTTAAAAAAATGTTTGAAGTTGTCATATGTAAGATGACAAATGTGCAAACTAGATATGCAGCTGTGAGGAATCTGCAGAAGATGAACAAAGCAGACTTTCATGCTATTCAGAAAGTTCAGAAAATGCTTTAAAAACTCCCAAACCCCAACACTCCAACATACTGGGATATCCCAGTTTAGCAAAAGCTTTCATATACCGTTTGCCACAACAAATGTATCTGTTTAATTCTCAAGTAAATGTTCTATAGTAAATTGTCAGATCTTGTGACTAAAGACTAAAATAAAAGCAAAACTTCTGCATAATGGTACTATACATATCAGCTATTCTGGCTACAATATTTTGTTTGACAAAGCGTGACGGGTTTTTCTGACAGCTTCCAAACCTCAATATATTATTAAACTATGTTAAAAAAGAAAACAATTCTGCTCTAGTTCTGACTAGCCGTAATAAACTTTCAGACACTGCACAACAGTGGAAGATTCTCTAAAACACAGACTGTGTCACCTGAGAACTCGGAAATGTTTCTCCTTGAAGACGATCTCTACGTCTGCATGCAGTCTCAATGTAAAGCCATTGTAAGCTGTGCCTTGAAAACCGGTATGTTCTGGGCTTCCAGTACTCCAGCTGAAGAGATTTCATTTCAGAAGGTCAGGTGGTTTGATGGTCAAATTCTTTCATGTATTTTATGGTTTGAATTTGCTCACATTCAGCTCACCAGTGAGCTATGCAGTACTGTGAATAAAGCAAAGTAAGAGGAAAGCTTACAAAGGTCTGTGAAGAGGAGGAAAATATTATAAAATACAAACCAAGACTGGTATCCAAAGTCCTACAAATTTGGATCACATCTTAGGAGCCAATTAAGGACTGTAAGTCTGCTTATCAGAACCTTTCTCTGAGTCCTGATTGTATTAGTTGAAAACCAAACATTCTAGGCTGATATTTTTTTACCGTTTGCCATGTTTCTGTAAGAGATTGATGTCAAATGATGATCAAAATGATGCTGCTCTAATGATGACCATCAGCCTTCAGCTGTGCATCTCGTCTGTGCTATACCTTTGGGGAGTATGCCAAGGAATACTAGGTAATGAACTAACCTTGTTAGTTCAACTAACAAAGGTTCAGGTTGTACTTCTGTGCCATGTTACACCGCTGTTTAGAAATGGAGCCGAAATAGTTGTGAAGCAAAGAAAATGGCCAAAGGAAGTGGAGTTCTACGTCAGTATCTCTCTTTCATCTTCTAATATGCACACCATCACAGATATATATCTTTTTTCCATGCAGTGTCTCTGCAGAGCTAAAAGGCTTGTAGATTCAACTGATGTCCACATCATGCTATGAGATTAAAGGAGATGGGGTATAAAGATAAAATACAGGAATGACTTATACACTCTGCGAAAGCATTTTGTTTCATACCATTGTAAAGAGTCTTTTGATTATGGAGTAAGGATCTAATTTCACAAGCCTTTCATGTAAATAATTCAGCTCTAAGAAACCATGCCAGGCCGCTTTCTTTTTGATGCCTTGCAATATGTGCGCAAGAGCAATCCTAACAAAGCAAAATTTCGTGTGCTTTTGAAAGATGCTGACGACTCTCCAAGAATATTTATAACTTGCCAAATAGTCTGAGCCTGTTAACTGTGGGTGTGTTGTTTGAACTTTTTATTTTCCTAATCAAGATTTGCACATTTCTGAGGCAACAGCTGGGTTGCTTGCACTACTGAAGCTTTGTAATTCCTTCCTTTGCTCCAAACTGGAGCCAAAAAAAGACTTCAAGTTTTCCAGCAGGTAACGGGTCAGTTCACACCATGACCTTGTGGGTGTGGCTCCTATTTCAAAGCACCTTTGCTACCCCGTGGATAGGAATATACTGCCTGCCATGCTGCGCTAGAGAGGCATGTCTAGAATGGAAAAGTAAATTCATGATTCCCATGGCTGTGCACACGGGTGCCGAGTAACCTGGCCCTGTGTGGCAACCCATGTTCTGTTCAAGGACTCTATACAAACACCATCTAAAGGTGACAGAAGCCCTGAATTGTACAGAATGGAGGGAGAGCTGTGCAATGGGAAGGGAAAGTCGCTCTAAGAACTTGTTAGGTCACCCCGGGCTGCCAGGAAAAAGAGTTGGGTTCCTCCTCTGACAGATTATTGTGTACTCTGGGTGGGGAGTGGGGGAGAAAAAAGCCATACTGTGAATAAAGAGGGATTTAATACTCAGTCTCCTACAGGAAGGACAAGCCTTTACTGGAAGACTGCATTTACATACTGTCCAGAGATGAAATGTTCAGATTTTGATCAGCAACTGAACGCTTTGACACTGCTTTTTTTCATGATAGTTTTCACAGGGCTTTGGTCCCATTCCTGCTTACTGTGAAGTAAAACTGTCTAATCTTGAAAGCTGCCATGGAACAGAATGTGCATCCTCCCAGCAGCTTTGCCTGTCGTTGACATGATTATTCCCATGCTACGCACAGGCAAAACAAAGCTGAGGGATTAAAGGATACACCTTCCCTGTACATTTTAGTTCAGGTTTGTGTCCTCATTTATCTTCTGCCTTTATCTGCTTTCACCATTTGGTTATCATATCGTATCATTTCAGTTGGTGGCTTCTAGAATCAAAGTGGGCCAGAGCCTTTGGAACATGTGTAGGCTGGGTGTCCGTGTAGCATGGACGAGTCCTGCAGGCTGTCTCTCTCCACTGCGTCTCGCTCAAGGCTGGGTGGCTCCCTGTAACCTGAAGTCAGAAAGGGCTGCTTAAAATGATGGGTGATTTATGCTTCCTGGGTTGACTGGGCGAAAAGAGAAGAGGAAAAACAGTTCTACTCTGTGACACCAATCTTAGTTGGGAAGGAAGTCCAAAGTTTACAGCCGGCATGCATAGCTGTATCTGAATTTTTGGGCTCAGGAAAGGTGGGCCAGGAGAGCCATGAAAGCGAAATCAGAGGCTCAGGTCACAGGTATGGTTACTACTGAAATTAAATACAAAGCTAATGTAAAAAACATTAACTTCTTCCCTGCTGCTCATTCCTACTATCCACACCACCTTTCCACTTAAACCACCTTGCTTACTTGTGCACTGAGTTATGTGAAAAGCAAATGATGCCTTGAATCAATGATTTCCCTGCATGGCACTTGGAAGGTTTATTTCCTCTCACTTATGTTCTCCTTCTTGCTGGGATTCAGGCTCCAAGCCAGTCTTCCCCACTCCACTCACTCTGCTGTTGCATGTATTTTTGTTGCATGTACATGTTGTGTTTGTGTACGTATACATACACGTGAATGTATACGTGCATGTTTGTATGTCCAATTGATTGCTGTCTCCTTCCTGCTTCTTAGGGATCCAACTTGCTCACCTTTACTTCACTATCTCATGCCCTTTAGTTTCTACTTAATGTGGATATTTGCATGTTGGCATCTAGGCTGTGCCTTAATATATGCAGTGAACCCTTCTGATTCCGGTAACAGTCTGCTCCTGGGTGACAGGATTATCTTACAAAATACTCCTATTCTTTCGTGCCACTTGTTTTCTCAGGCAGGAGCTTCTTTGTTCTGTTCCTGCAGCTAAATTCTTCCAACAGAATCCTAATACAGGGATCCTTTTTTGATTTGAAATTCTCAGAATTTTATTATTTTTCCCCCAGTGCTCTGTAGTTTTGATTTCCGTAAGTTAACTTTAGTGAATGTCGTACTTAAAATTCCAGTGAATGTGTTCGCTCTGTTATATGCATATGAGAGAGCAACTCAGTACAATTTCATGCATAAAAAGATACAAGTACCAAATTTAAGAGTCTTTTTATTGATCTAAACATTGAGATGTACCTGCCTTACAGAAAATATCTTCAGGCATGTTAACTGACATGGGTGCATGCTCAAAAGTGTAACAGATTATCACAACATAATATGGCAATTACACAGAACTCTATTTTAATGATCATGAATGTGACTACCTTGTAATTACATGATACGCAGCTAACAAAAATATTTCTGAGCTGATGGGTGACTTATGTACATAACTTGCCTCACACTCTGCAGTGAATCTGGACTGCTTTCACAGAATCACAGAATGGCGGGGGCTGGAAGGGCCCTCCGGAGCTCCCCCCGTCCAGCCCCTGCGTGAGCAGCACCCCCAGAGCAGGGGGCACAGGACCGCGTCCAGGCGGGGTGGGAATGGCTCCAGGGAAGGAGACTCCACAGCCTCTCTGGGCAGCCTGGGCTGCTGCTCTGGCATCCGCACAGCAAAGGGGTTTTGCCTCAGATTTCAGTGGAACTTCCCGTGTTCCAGCTTGTGCCCGTTGCCCCTTGTCCTGTCGTCGGGCACCGCTGAGAAGAGCCCAGTCCCATCCTCCTGACACCCGCCCTTCAGACACTGATAAGCCCTGAGGAGATCCCCCTCAGCCTTCTCTTCTCCAGGCTGAACAAGCCCAGGTCTCTCAGCCTTTCCTCACCAGGGAGATGCTCCATCCCCTGAGCATCCTTGTGGCTCTGCGCTGGCCTTGCTCCAGCAGCTCCCTGTCCTTCTGGCACTGGGGGCCCAGCACTGGACACAGCACCCCAGCTGCGGCCTCCCCAGGGCAGAGCAGAGGGGCAGGATGGCCTCCCTCGCCCCGCTGCCCACACTCCTGTCCATGCAGCCCAGGACACCGCTGCCCTTCTTGGCCCCGAGGGCCCAGCGCTGGCTCAGGGGCACTGGCTGCCCACCAGCACTGCCAGGGCCTTCTCAGCAGAGCCGCTTCCCAGCAGGGCAGCCCCAGCCTGTGCTGGTGCCTGGGGCTGTTCCTCCCCAGGGGCAGCACCTTGCCCTTGCTCCTGGTGAATCCCATGAGGTTCCCCTCGGCCCAGCTCTCCAGCCTGCCCAGGGCTCGCTGGATGGCAGCACAGCCTTCTGGTGTATCAGCCGCTCCTCCCAGCTCGGTGCCATCAGTGAACTTGCTGAAGGTTTTTACAGGACTTGGCACACGAATGCTACTAAAAGTTCAAGCTAGAAAGCCCGCACAGGAAATAATCTCTCCACTGCTCGGGGGAGAAAGGAAAAGGGCTGGCTCTTGCTGTAATTTATGCAGCATATACAAGTCTTAGATTGTATACTGTAATGTTGATCCTTGTTGACCCTCGATAGTGTGTTATGTTGTACTCTTCAGGGCGCGTTCCATATGGGACATCTCATAAATGTTGTGTGTAACTGGACAGGAGCATTTGTTCAAGGCAAAGGCTGGAGAAAATTGCCTCATAGCCCCCATTGCGAGAGTCAGCTTCAGGAGCGGCGCTGGGGTTGAAGCAGCAAGATAAGCAAGCTCTGCTGTACTCTTGGTTTCCCACCTGGACACTCTTGCCCACTGGGGTAATTCTGAATTAGTGACACTTGATCAGGAAGCAATATACCAGCACCACAACGACTTAGCTGCCGAAACAATCTTCCTGCCACTGCTGACACAGGAGCTCTGATTATATAGAAACTGATCTAAAACCAATGAATTTCTGGGGGAACTGCCTCCAGTCACTTATTTGACCATAACAAGAGTTGATTAGAATGTGTGCCTGAGGTGAACAGGAGACTGCAATGTCAATAAGCTCCAGCCGCTACTAAACTGAGTAAATAATAACCACAACTGAGCGATGAGCTAAAAGCTTCAGACAGCCTTTTGCTGCCTTATTAGGTGAACTATGTCCATCCTTCCCCTCACACTTTCTGGCAAAGGAAAGACATGATACATGTTCTGAGAATTCCTGTATGGGGGCAGAGGGGCAAACAGTGATGAAAATGCCTGGAAGCATAAATACTAAATCTGAGTGATTGACAAAAATATTTAAACTCAGTTTTTACTTTTATTTTTTTTTAACAGGGGTTTCTAGGGAATATCAAGGCTGATCTTTGCTTTGCTAGTGACAGACTGCATAAAGATAAGAGCATCTTTTCAACCCCAGAGTGCTTGTTAGGGTGTTTCTTGTGCATTGGGGCCATATAAAAGATCCTGCTCTGTCTCTCCTGAAGTGATGCAGCCATTTATGATGGGTCTCAGAACTACTTTATGGGAGAGAGGTTTGAACTAGAGCAAGAATATCATCAGATGCTGTTACATTATGGTGACCATATGGTAGCATTTTAGTAAACATCCTCTTTAGACTTCTGGTTCTTGAAAGATCTGCACATTAGCCAATATAACAGTTTTATCTCCTGTCAAAGAAATGTGTGAAAATACTGTAGGGCACAAATACTTGGGGCAGGCAAATAATAGGCCTTTTTGCAAACTGTCTTATTCGTGATTAGCTACTCCTCTGTTGTGCCACGTATCCTGATAATGATGGGATCTGATTTTTTTTCCTCTTAGAGAAATGACCTCTGTTTCTGTGGATCCTAACAATGAAATTTGCATTACAACGTATGGCCTTTCTAACCTTCCGCCTGCAGTGTTGGAACTTCCCTTGATCATAATAATGATTAAAAATCTCCTGAGCATACAGTAGTTTCTGATGTTAACAGATTTTATATCAGAAAAATCTTAAGTTAAAATCTTAAGTTAAACCGCATATAAAGATAATTAAACATAGAGGGTCTCACTTCCTTACATCTTCCTGTTTGGTGTATTGCTGCAGGTTTCATTGCTTGTGATCAAAGAATGAATACAAAGTTCAGATAGACGCAAATAGGTCATCTTCTCTTGCCTGGCTGTATCAGTATTGTGCAGCTGCAGTTGAGGTTTGCAAGATCTTTAACAAAAGTTCATTTCACATTCAGAACACAGACAGATTTGTGTTGCTGAATCCTTTTCACATCCACTCGCCACACAAAAAGCATGTGCTAAATTGAGAGCAGCCCATAGCAACAGTTCTTCTGATAACCTTGGAATGCAGGCTGCATGGACAGAGGACACACTAAGTCTTTAGGAGGAATACTTATTAAATAAGCCCCTGCTTTTATAATAAAAGCCCAATATTAATAAAACACTCTCAGGCATTCTCTTTCAAGTAACTACTGCATTTATATAGCCAGGTGCTCATCTTGCTTTTATCTCACCACTTCTAGCACAATCTCAATTTATGGTTTTAAATTTTTTCCCTTCTGACTTTTGCCCGGCTCCCTTTATAATTGTTTTTTATTTTTTCTGTTTAACTCCGTGCTTGCCATCATGAAATCATGAAAACGCAATCGCCACAGCTGTTCAGATTTTACCATTTCAGTTGTCTAATTACAGTGCTTCTGGGACTTCATATCCTATTCTTTATCGCTTTAATCCAGATTTCATTCTGTGGAGAAGTAGCAGCAGGGGACCAAGGACTTGAGGTGAATTTTCACATTTTCTGTCTCTTTTCTTGCTCTGAAAGGTAGGGCGCTGTTGGAGGTACACAAACAAATGTTTGGAGTTTTCCTTTCCTTTCTTCAGCACCTGCATCATCCAGCAAAAGTCAGACTACTGGGTTTTTGCTCAAACTTTCTAACAAATACAATTCAGCATTTTGGATGTCTGCTGAAAGAATCCTGTTAGTGGGCTTACACTCTTTCGTTCTGTACAATATAATGTGCCCTGCTCACCTTCTAAGAATTTGTCTTTGTTTAACAATGGCGATGAAGCAGCTATTCAAAGAGATTAATGAGCGTTGGGTGATATTTGTCTGTGTCTTCTCTGGGGCCACACAGCTTAACCACAGGGTTGGCCTGCAAAAGAACCCAAGAAAAATCAGATAAATGCCCTTTCAACAGATTATCATCTACTCTTACTGGTTAGGCTAATACAATATAAGTGAAATACTGTATCACATAAAACTCCCATATGATAAAAGGCAGGCAGAAAAATCCCATTAAAGTTGTATGTACATGGGATATTTTCAGAGGCTCATCTGCATCTAGTTTCATGGTATTGTAGCTGCATATCCTTAACATTATCCTTAGCAAAACTATTCCATGTTCAATTGCTATAGCCACTAAAAATATTTGCTCTTATTCCTTTTAATTTTGCCTATCACTAAGTTTCATCCTTTTTGCCCTCTCAATTCACTTCCTTTCTAAGGAAAGAATTTCTCATAAGCAATAGAGCCTCCCTATCATCCCATACCTTCATATGCTGTGAGCCATCCTTTAGGAAAGCTCTGTATATCTTTCCTCAGGAATCAGCTATGTCAGCTCATAGTGAATGTGGTGTTCCTTATCTAAGTTACCTCGTAGTTCCACCCAGACTTTGGATGCTTGAGGTAGAGAACTAGATCCTTGGCAGATGTAAATCAACATATCATTGATTTTAATTATGTACAGTGTCTTCTTATACTAGTTGATGGTCCAGCCTGGAATAATAGTATGACAGATGGCTTGTGCGTTTCAAGAAAGGAGGCACTTTTTTTTTGTCACTGGAAGCATCCAGCCTTGTTGCTTGCATATTTTCCTTCAGCAGCAACATTGCACAGGGGTAACGAGGCTCTCCCAAAGCTTATCCTTTAACAGAAGAAGCATTCTTGTGGTACAGGAGAGTTTCTTCCTGAATAAGCCTTTGCTAGTTCAAGACACAGCTGTAAGCTAACAAACCTGTATTCACCCAGCGGCGGATCTGATTTAGTAAAAGCCTTTCCACTAACCAGTGTTGTTGGGATTTAACTTGGTCCCTTTTCTTCAATCCTTGATGAAGACACGATGACTGGATGAAGAATTACTTAATACTTCTTCCTTAATGTTAAAGAACCCCTGTGGATTTAGACATGATTGAATAAAAGGTTGGTTCTGAATCCCTGCTTTGACATAAGACAAGTGTGCCAGTATATTTTATGTGATTTATGTGCTAATTAGCCACTTTTTCTCATTAGCCAGTCTGAGACTGGAACTGCCTTATCCAGAAAAGGGTCAGAAGCTTCCTCTGTTTCGGTGCCAAACACACCTGTATCTGATGTATACACATAGAAACCGACACTCAGAAGTATACAAACTACAGGAAAGCTTCAAACATTCGAATAACAAAAATATATGTGTGATTCTCCATCTAAAAAGACAAAAAAGGGAAAAATACAACAACAACAAAAAATGGCCTTTACATGCTAGAGGAAGGACATTTAATACAGCAACATAGGTGACATCAAAATTCATCAGATAAAATTAAAAACTGTTTTTAGGGTTAGAGATGGCAATTACAAACAACTTACAACCCTGATTAAAAAAAATAAATATATACAAATGTAAATAAAACCTTTTTCTTCAGACACGGTTCATAGAAAGAACGCATAAAAGGAAAGACAATGTTGTTTGCCTCCCATGCAGGTAAAGAACGGCTGAATTACCAATGCCTTAAGCCAGTTCCTAAGGTTGTTTATACACACCGGGTTACAGCGATGACTGAAAAGTGATTAAAACACAGAGTACTTAGATTGGCATCTCTCTATAATGAAGTGAATGCTGTGTTCCTGTTCTCTTCATGCATGCCATGAAATATATGTATCCCATATACTGGGATCAAATTCTAAACATAATTGTTATAGACTATAGACTGAATATTGGGCTAGAGTCTGCAATCTAGTCTGCTTATGTGGAAATTCAATGTGATACAGTCTTAATTTGACACATATAATTAAAGGTCATAACAGCACTACCCAGTTTCAGAGGCTGATATTTTTCGCCCTATCTTAGCTACTTAGATACATTTTAAGGAAAATTTTATCTAGGAGAATAATCACATCATTTTTAAAACTGCTTTTAATATTTATATTTATGAGCAATATTCACTAAAAAATTATAGACAGTGACTTCAGGGAGGCTGTTTTCATGAATAAGATTGTACATTGTAAATATGACTTCTACAATTAGGCCTGACTGGCTTTTTTTGTAAATGCACAGTCCTGCCCATAATGATATTCAGCATTTGCTTTGACCCAGGTTTATTAAATTTATCATACATAGCTACATAACAGCAATTATTGTTGGGGCTGAAGACAGGAGATGGTGAATGCTAAGCTGTACACAGCAGCACAGCTGAATTTTGAAGATAGGAACTGTGTTTTAGGCAGATGTTCACTTCACAGAAAGGCTTTGTCATTCAACGAGTTAGTGTATATGTGGGGAGTACGCGCGTAGCTGGATGGATGTGGAAGGTGCCTGCTGAGCGCTGGATGAATACACAGTTGTGTGCCGTGAGCGCGTAATGAAGGCAGTGATGCTGTGGTGAAGAACGTCACAGGGTACCTTGAGTTGTGAAAACTCCTGTTCCTTACACGTGGTAGAGAGAACTCAAAATCATGAAACCTGGGCTCCTGTTGGTTACTGCAGACAGCAGTGGTTCTGCAGACCATGCTTCCCGAGCCAGAAGAACCTTTCATAAAAGAGCTATTCAAGTGCCTACCTTTTCAAGCCTTGGACACAGCTGAATGTACCTAACACATTCAGTAAAGGGCCCTGAACATACCCACTCTGTCCAGTTCCTTAGCAAATTTTTTACCCTCATACTACAGACTGACACAGCATTCTGCTTTCTTCCTATGGTATGAGACACAAGGGAAACGTAATCTAAGCAAAAACTCCAATGGAAGGCAAATGTCTAAAGTAACAGTGGATGAAAGCAGCTCTCTGAAAGCAAAAAAAAACAAAACAAAAAAGCCCCATATGTAAGCTCATGAGAGTAGAAGAGAAAATAAATGCTACCTAGGGTTTACCAATCAAGAGAAGTGAATGAAAAAACAGGCCGGCAGGTTTTCTGCTGCTTCTCTGAGACCTGAGTAGTCAGACCATCCTGATCTTGAGGAATAAGGTTTCTCTGAAGCTGTCTCTGAAGGTCTTTATTGAATTTCTGAGTGTGAATTACTTAACATTTTAGCTGTGCAGCAGAACTTGGAAGAAGGAAGTCACTAATAGTTGGGTTAAGATACTGTATCGTGCTTCTCTGATACTCAACCTTAGTAAAATGTTTCTAAAATAAAAAAGCAAGTAATTCTCCCTCCTGCTAAGGAACATAGTTAGTACAAAGATGATTATGTCTCCTGAGTTTCCTTTACTGCAGTGCTTCTCTTTCGGGTTCTTAAACACCCTGCCAAGTTGGGGAGCAGGAGCTTTAAAGAAAAATACATGGAGGGGAAAAAAACCCAACAGAAAAAAACCAGGAGTTTCCTCTAAGTTTACTCACAAGGTCATATCTATGTTTAAGCACTTTTCTCAACTAACTTCTGCTATTAGGGCTCTGGCAAGGACTGTCTCATATTTTATGTATGAACTCTGAAATCCCTGGTTGATGTTATAATATAAACACTACTAATTATTTTTAATGTTATGGCTGAAGATAGCAGTCAGCTACTGGATCCCATTGCTCTACCAGCTGTAGACTAGGAGGCTGCCCTTGTCCTGAAAAGTTTACAGTGTAATTATTAGTTGAAAGAGGTCTGAGGAGCAACAATCACACATCTACATACACATATATTTTTCTCCTCACTTCCCCAGAGATACACAAAACCAAATCTGTACTTCATTTAAAGCCACATTTAAAGAAAATGAGATGCAGTAAATAAAGCTGAGTCTGAGGGGAGAAAAACATGTGAGTAGGCTTTCCCAAGTTGCATGGGAAGCAGAGGATTAGGAAGAAATATACTTGAAAAGCTATTATTTTATTAGGTAGAACCTGGTCACACAAATTGGACAACAATCGATGAGGGTCAAGTAAGTCCTTTCTTATAAATCTACATCTTTAGCAAAGATAGACTTAGGAAAATAGAATCAAAGTCCCAAGAGAGTCATGTAGACAGATGCTAGGAAATTTGGTAGCTTCCCAAAGCATGATCGTAGTGTGCTTCATCCTATCTGATCAAGTCTGTGAAGTGACAGAAAAATGTTAGTGTGGTGGTTTGACCCTAGTTGAATGCCAGGTGCCCACCAAAGCCACTCTGTCACTCCCCCTCCTCAGGAGGATGGGGGAGAGAAAATATAATGAAAGGCTCCTCGGTCAAGATAAGGACAGGGAGATCACTCAGCAATTGCTGTCATGGGCAGAACAGAGTTGACTTGGGGGAAATTAGCTCAATTAATTAACAATCCAATCAGAGCAAGCTATTGAGAAAATAAAAACTAAATCTTAAAACACCTTCTCCCCACCCCTCCCTTTTTACTTCCCCACCGCCAGCAGCGCTGGGGGACGGGGAATGGGGGTTGTGGTCAGTTCATCACACTTTGTCTCTGCTCCTTCCTCCTCAGGGGGAGGACTCCTCACACTCTTCCCCTCCTCCAGCATGGGCTCCCTCCCATGGGAGACAGTCCTCCATGAACATCTCCAGCGTGGGTCCTTCCCACGGGCTGCTGTTCTTCATGAACAGCGTGGGTCCCTTCCACGGGGTGCAGCCCTTCAGGCTGCTCCACCGCGGGTCCCCCACGGGGTCACAAGTCCTGCCAGCAAACCTGCTCCAGCGTGGGCTCCCCTCTCTCTCCACGGGGCCACAG
>VZTV01018046.1:4571-20630 GCA_013400875.1 Anhinga rufa | reverse complement strand
AATATGTTATCCCAGAGGTGCTACCACCATTGCTGATAGGCTCAGCCTTGGCCAGCGGCGGGTCTGTCAGTCTGGGAGCCGGCTGGCCTTGGCTCTATCAGACACAGGGGAAGTTTCTAGTAGCACCTCACAGAAGCCACCCCTGTAGCCCCCTGCTACCCAAACTGTACCATGCAAACCCAATAGAGTTAGTTAATAAAATCAGGGTTTAGAATAAACATGCAGGAGTTTTTAATGATAGTATAATATAAAAATCTTTATGTTGTTTCTACTTCATAAAAAAGTCAAGAAAGTCAGAAATCAAGTGCAATAAAAACAAGTTTTCTCTTTTAAAAGGTCAAAATGTCATTCTGCTTCTTTAGGGTTTGCAAAAGCTGTAGTTAAGAGTTGCAATCTACATTACAAACTGTACTGCAACCTTAAATATAGAGGGGTCTATATTTAGAACAAAGCAGCATTGTTAGTGCTTTGTTAAAGTGTTGTCAGAGCAGACTGTTTTCAGATGCATGAGGCAAACCCAGTTTGTGCAAGGAATCTCAATCAAAGCAAGCCCACCTTGGAACTTCCATTTCAGGTGCTGATCTTCCACAGCTCCGTGGCTCCTGCACCTCTGTTTCTCTCCAGTAGTCCATCATTCTCAGAGCATAGCCTGTCCTACTTGTCATCTCTTCTACAGACCCTATAAAAATAAAATGCAGGATGAAATGAGATACAGGATTTTTCTGCATAAGGTGATGGGTACTTTCATTTACAGCAACAACAAAAGCAGCTAGATGCCAAGCAGTAAGGTCTTTGCTCTGATTATAAGGGAGAACTACGCCGCTGTCTATGAGAGGATAAAAGTCTTCGATATACAAGAATATAAACAACTCGATATATTGGATTACAGGTACAAAATATCACAAGGAAAGTTCACATCCTCCAGAAAAGTATTTCCAAAACTTCAGCCTGTTGCTTTGACTTAACACTGTGCCATTGTAAAGTTTTGCTGTCTGCCTCAGGGTTTGGGCGCAGACTCTCAGCATTTTGGGTGGATACTTGGAAAAAAACAAAGATGTTCCTGCTATGTGTCTTGGTAACCAATAAATGATGCAAGAAGTGAAGATGTGAGCTATCTTTGTTTATGGAACTCTGCAGGTATTTATTTGTCTGCGGTTCACCAGGAAAATCCTTTGCTTTTCAAAGTGTACTTTCACAGGAATTGCTGCCATACCCATCCTGCATTAATATTCAGGATCTGCACTCATAATCCATTGCTAAGCAACACTTAACAAAATTGATCTTGCATTAAGCAAGCTCTGGAGCTTGAATAATACATTATTTCCTCTTTCTACTTACAATCAGTGAAAACCTTTGGCTGCCTTTTGAATGTCACAATATTCAAACTTTATTTTAAACACAGATTTTAATTGCTGAGAAAGTCCATTTGGATTAAGGGTCAGATGTAAATTCACCCTTGGTACTGTTTAATGCTAAGAGTAAATAAATTGCAAAAATTGTTCAACCCATGAAGAATCTAGAAAAACTTAAAAATTGAAAGGAATGTAATACAGAGCAGCCATATCCCAGTTTGCATTCAGATACATCGAGGGCAATTCCTTGTCAGCTACTGTGTGTATATCTTAAGCACCTCTGTCGCTGTTTATTTATATTCTGTATTAAGATCACACAACTGTGTGCATTTGTGTGCTGAATACAGGAGTTTCTGATGCCCATACACGAATTTTATGTACATAGGAAATAACCTTGCCTCTCTGGAGTTTTCTGAATGGTTGCTGGGGATGGAATTCCATGCCTTGAAGTTGCTAGAAACTACCTGTTTTGTCTTCTAGCCCATTTCTCTGCCACTGCAGGATAGCTCCCCTGAGTATATTCACCAATGCCTTAATCATCCTCTTCTTAAGAGTCTCAAGCAATGTCTCCTTTGGGAGTTCACTGCACAGTCTATTAGATCTTAGTGCTAGACAATACTTATTGATATTCATCCTACATTTATTAAGCCAGAGTCCTTCCTGCCTCTATCCTTCCCAGCCCCTGCTACGCCAGTGCAAGAGAGAATGCAGGAAGTAATTTTCCTGTGATAACTGAAGGCCTAGGTGTTGGGATAATTATGTATGCTACCACCGTCAAGCCTTCCTTCACTTCCATGGAATCATTAGATGTCTTAAAACCCTAAAAATTGGGCCCTAGAGAATATGAATTGATTCATTTTAATTATCTCACACTTCATTCTGTAAGACAGTTTTCTAAACTAAATGTGAAATATAATTTTAATTCAAAATTCCTGACAGGATCCAGACAGGGTGTTAATTTGTTGACATCTCCTATGAATTATTTTTGCTTATGCTCTGTTAGTTTCCACTAAAGAATCTAGTATCCATGTTGTAACACCTTTGACTGATGTGAGGAATTTTAATCAAAGGCTCTTCCAAGAATTTGTACTTTGTATTTAGGAAGCGTATGAGTTGTTTAAATGAGTAGAGAATGTAGGCTATGTATCATTTTCCCAAGGGACCTTTTTGGTAAAATTAACCAACACACTCCGTGTTCTTGTCTTGAGGGGTTCTTTTTCCATTTGTCTTCATCCGTGTCAAACTTTATGTTGTGACTTCTCTGTATGTCATTATCCTGATTCCTCCCTGTTTAGTATCCTATACAAATTTCAGTACTGGGCTGTATACTCCTTTTGCCAGGTAATCGATGAAAGTGTTAAATAAGACAATCCTAGCATTCATACTTGTTTACTTATTGCTCACCAGCCAGTGTCTCAAATGCTTGACTAACATATTTACTGATCTTTCTTCATTTATTTCCATCTGGCAAGTCTTGTAACTCTACTACAGACATAAGCTGTTTATATGTTCCACCACAAACAGAACGGGAAGAACATCCAGTCGCAGGCTAAAGTGTACCCTAAGGTGCTGCTCTGTGAAGATGCTTCCTTCCCAGCTGGCCCTGCTGCTGCATTCATCCCCACTTTGACAAATACTTTATATTTTTTGCCTGTCTGGGATTCATTAAGAATAACCTTTCCAGACAGGCCAACCTTTCCAAGGCTAACCTTTGGTCTTGGTCTAGTTGCCCTTCTAGACATCCTGTGTTAAAATAAAATTCTCAGTGGCTTTGAATAATCATGCAAATAACTGAATGAACTCTTCTATGAAGAGGTATAAGTAAAATCAGACACATTCAGGCCAATGAATGCAAAATTGCCCAAACCATCTTACTGTTTAACTCAGCATAAATTTTCAAAACCTTTTTTCATCACGTTGCCACCGTCTTCTCTGAAATTCTGATACAGCTTCTGTGAGAAAAATAAAATATATAATCTTTATTTAATAAAAATGCATGTTGAAATTAAAACCATGAGCATAAACTTTAAATGTTCACTGGGGAGACATTTAGGCCCACAATAAGACTGAACTTGATTTTTGAAAGGTATCTGAGTCTCAATATCTTTATCTCACCAGAAATTTTGCTCATTCCTTATATTTTATCCTGTTTTATTCCTTCTCTTTATTTATAAAGGCTGAAAGTTATGATTTTTCTGTGACAACACATGGTCCAATGCTGTGATGGCAGTGTATCTCTGTTGCAAATATCCCACCGTTTGAAAGGGGTGGCTGGTATTTTTTTAAAGAGGGAGGGAGTTGTATTTTTTCTAACCAGTTGAGAAAAATTCATTACTCAGTGCTTTCCCATATGACCTTAAATAACATTTTGCTCTTGCTGAATTCTACTTTATATGCTTTCCTGCCACTGTGTATTTATTAGGCATAAACCAGGATGTAAACATCTGGTCTTAATTATACACTCTTTGTATTTTGCAGGGAACATAACAGTTTGCATTCATCCCTAATACATGAAAACAGAATTAGCACAATAAGCCAGAAAGAGTCAGGTTTTTTGTGCCCTTATGTCCTTCTTTTTGGGATTTAGAGACAGAAAAGTCTTGAGAGAAACCTGTGGGATAAATCTGAGACCCAGCTATACAGCTGGTTTTACACCTTCTTCTTGTGACTTTTTAGCTCCGTGTCTCCGACAAGTGCAGCTTTTATTTTTGAACATTCAGGCGACAGTTTTTCACTTTTCTGTTGAATAAAATGTCAGCAAGTGATGACTTGTGTTTTGCTAAAACTGTTTTTTTATTTCAGTGCAAAGTCTGGAAACAACTTCAGTCCATCTGAGCAGGTTCTTTGTTCTTTTGACACTTTCTCCCAGCAACCCTTTGGACTATGAATGATGAGGAATACTGGTCAGGAGTCTGAAGCTACATTTGAAATTAATGGTTTGAAATCACACCTATTAGGCAGGCCATTGAGCTTGTCAGAATTTACATATCTAGAAAAATAAATCAAGACATAGGATTGCCTATTTAATTGCAGCATCTTGCAAGAAAGCTGCTGAGGGGGGCAGGGAATAATGTAACTATTACATAGTTGTTTCTAGTCATTGTTGTTAAATCCTTCTGCTGGAGAGGACAGCAGAGGACTGGCAATTCCTTTTATGTGGCATCAGTGTGATGGTGATTGTCTCCTAATGCTCTTTCACTCAGTGTGGTCTCTTCTGCTGGCCTAGGTGACAATACTTAATAGCTCATGCTTTGTTTGAGGCCAGACCTTTTCTTAGACTTTTCAATGTCTCAAGTCACCTCTGTGTATATCTTCACACATTTTTCTATGAAGCCTTGGGGGATCACTATCTTTGCGCCTTTAACAATTAAATAATCTCATTTTAAAAAGTATATGGGCCAGGAACATGCAGACCTGACTTGTGCTAATAGCATTAATTTCTTTCTTCAGGGTGATCTCGGCTGTAGCTTTGGAACTTGCAGTTCATACTTCATCTGAGGTCAGACAGGCTAGTTTTGTTAACTGGGTTTAGAAAAACATGCATGTAATCAAGCTCTGCACTTTGCTCGGTTGCACTTCTGTCAAATGCTCCAGTGTGTGTGCATGCGACCAAGAATCCTGTGCTTGTACAAGAGGAAAAATAATCTTCTCAACAGGTTATTTGCCAGATCCTCTGGCAAAGGCAGTAAGTTGTCTATACTCAGTTTGAGCTGACTTTAGGATCCCAAAGTACTTAAGAAGAATTTTAAACATTTGACTGAGGTAAAAACTTCCTAAGTATATTGCTTTTAGGTTTTTGCAGACATAATGGTCTCCAAGTAAGAGAACTGACTATTCTTTCTGAAAAAATATCTACAACCAACCTTGTTTATGCTATCATAGTGTCCCAGACTTCGAAACTGGTTACAGTTTGACATGATTGGCAAGTCAGGCTAGATTTGCAAGATCAAAACCAGGTCCAGACAGAGTAGCACTGTTCCTATTTCATCAGCGCCATAGATGTTGGTGTGGGGAGCCTGTTCTATGTGAGACAGACCATCTGGTTTTTGACTGGGCTAACGTGTACTTGCATCTGTAATATAGCCCTCTTACCTGAAACCAGAACACTCCAGATCAAACTCTGATACCTGGAAACTCAAATTCCATCTCCATCATAACTTTCTAGTTTCAGAAGTTATATTAAACACCAATACCTTTTTGTAGTTAATTAATTCAAGAAATCTTCATACCTTCTTTTGTGTGTTGGAGGAATATATTTATGGTGTTCCTGGATGATCTTCCTGGCTCTATTAGCTTGTCTCATTGTCTCATTTATTATTTATACTGCATGGAATCTACTTAATTTTATTTGTGGGGTCTGTTAGTTCAGTAGCTCTCATTACTTCCAAAGCTGCCTGGAGATTTTAATATTGATACTGTGTTTTTGCCCTTGATGAAGATCTTAATATCTTTTGTGTCATCAAAACATTGTTACTTTTTCTACCAAAAAAACCTCAGGAAGGATGGAAAAAGTAAACTTTCCTGAAAGGGATGTTGAATGTACAAGGATAAGGAATCAAAAGCATAGGGCTAGGAAGACTTCAAGAAGCCATCTAATCAATATGCAAAGAGTCTCAGAAGTCATCTTGTCTGCATATGTTTTGTTTCCTTCTCTACAGACCTTTTTTAGAGCCTGATGATTCACAAAGGAGAAAGGTGTATTGTTTCAAGGACTTCTGTCCCTTGGTGAAAAACCCTCCCAATTTATGTGGTGAGTTCCTTTGAGTCTATTCATTTTTCCCATCTCAGAAGAATACTTCCCTTGGGATAAAGCAATGAGCACAGCGTCTTTTTCCTTGTCATTTTGTCCTCTTTTTTAATCTCTGTCTTAAAGTGACAGGAACTTTCCTAGGGCTTGAACTATCAGTTTTTTTCTGTGTTCTGCAATACCTCCTCTATCTCCTGGAAGACTCACATATCACATACTGATTTTGGATTCCTTGCTTTTCCAGTGATGTGGCATCATCAAGAGCAGGAATCAAACAATAGGCTTATCCTCCCTTGAAGCAAATGCGATCTGTAGCTTTTCTCAAATTCATGTCACTGTAGATTCGATTATCCCTCTTCAGAGAATGTGTGAGCTCCCTGCTAAAATGCCCTGAGCCACAGTCACTTAGCTTATTCTGCTTGGTTTTCTTTTCTTTTTCTGGTCATCTTTTTTTCTTTTTTTCTCCTAAGAATACTATTTTTGGCATTCCATTGGCTTGTGCACCAAAATCCAACCTAAAATTAATACATCTCAGTTCCTCTCAGGCAGATAGTCCATTTATCTTCCACTGCAGTGTTATGTGCTGCTCCTGTGAAGAACTCTTCTGAGCTGCTAATGACACTGTCATGGGTTTTGATGCAGCACATGGTCTCCTAGAGCATGTGAAATTATGTAAGCCTTTGCCATTATGGCATTTCTTTCCAAGCATCGGCAAGATTTTGGCTCAAATAGATGGCACTGTGTGCCACCCCATGTACTACTTTTTGTGTGGACTTTGACATTTAGTTCCATATATACTCCTGGCTTCAGGCATACTTTCCGAAAATATTCACAGTTTATTTCTACTCCCTATGGAATCAAAGCACTGCCCAACTTCCATAAATTTCACGGTAGCATGAATTTTGCTTGGCAGATTCTGATTGCTTTGTTGAATTCTGGGTCTTCTGCAGTTTTTCTGCCAGGGCTTTGTTCCCACTTGTGAGTTCATCTCCTCCTCCGTTGGTGGATTCAGTCCCTCCTACACCCCTTGGAACAGCAAGACCTTGAGCTGCATCAGACATGGACAAATTCTTCTATTCTTTTTGTACTCTGCATTTAAAAACTTACCACTCGTCTTTCATTTCTGTGCAGAGTGAAGTACTACTTGGATTCCTTTAATACAGTTTCAAATTTGGCCAGAGTTACCTGAAAACACATCAAGCACTTCAGAATCGCTTACTGTGAGAAATAAGGCTACTGTCTGCCTTCCTTTCTGCCAGTCTCCATGCTTGCTGTCACAAGGCGAAGTTTTGCATCCTCCACATTTCTAGAGACTCTCACTATGGGTAAGGCATTTTCCTCCTTTATAATTCCTGCCCGTAAGAGTATTATCAGGGTTTGGGGGGTTATTTTAATTTGGTTTTATAATCCTGTTATCACAGACAATCCAGTAATTGCTTAAAGCAGAAGAAGATATCCAGAATTCTTTTGAAATTTTTGTCCATTTTCTGACCAGCACACAGTCCGTCACTGAATACTGTCCCTGGTGCGACGACCTGCTTAAAGTACACATGGCTGAACTGATTGTATATAGCAGCAGGACTGTTCAGCTGGACCAGGGGCTGCTCCTGCCATGCTTGAGCAGCGACTGTGCTGGGATAGATACAGCAATATAGTCCTGTAGCAGATCTGAGCCAATCGCCAAATTTTTGTCAGTCACCATCTGTATCCCAAGGCCTGAAGCTGACCTTGAGAATCAGGTGTTCAGAACATCTGTGCCACACCTAGGGCATACGGTCCCCATTTCTCAGATTTCTTACAGCTACGCCGGGTGCTAGCAGACACTGCTGCTGACCCCATCTTGCACCTTTTGCCTGTCCTTCAGCTGTTGCCACACCTACCGCCTCTCTTCCCTCCCTACCCAAAATCTTCATCTTAAGCACACTGACTTCAAGGGATATGGTGATTGTGTAAAATAGCATTCGGTTTTCCATAAGGGTTCAAGTTATTGGCAAAGAGAATCATCAGCTTCCCTAGAGAGCTTAAGCTTCATGCCTAAGTTGTAGCAGCAGGGAGAAAGAAATTTGTTTCTCTACACTATCTGTGAGTATTGAATTCTAGCACATTCTTAACATTATCCCCTATAGGAAAACACTGAAGCCGCAAAGACTGAGAAGGGTTTATGAGTATGCAAACCATTACGGCTCCTCTGTGGCTCATCTTTATTGCCTTCATCTATAGACATCAATACTTTTGTTTTATTTTCTTTAATGAAAAGAGGGTTTAGTAAGAGCCAGAAGGTTGTTTGGTACGATAAATCCCCAGTTCTTGTTGTTTTCACTCTACTCAGCAAATTCAAATTGATGTTAACCATATGTAACTGGGCTGATGCCAGGTCTGGTCTCTGAAGTTGTAAGATGTTTTGGGACTCTGTCCATTAGGCAGCACTGCTTCCAGACTGGCTCCGTGGTCTCCGGGAAAGCTGCTGCTTTTCTAAGGATCTTAGGATATATCTATATGAGCAAGAGAAAATGGGGTGGGAAGAGTGAAGTAAATGAGAGGAGAAAGGGAAGAATGGAAGAAATTATTATAAAGAACCATAAAAAGCTCAAAATGAGAAGACTGCATAAGACAGTGTTAGAGAGAAAAGAAAAAAAATTAGCAAAAATGGGAAAAACTGCGAAAGTTTAAAAAGAAGAAAAGGATAACATGGGGAAAGAACAAATACACTTGAGATTTAACATTTACATGAATGCAGATTTAATTTTTGTAGTTCAGCCATTAATGATGCTCCATCTTCCATGGAAATTTAATTTCTGAAATCTGACTATTAATGGAAATGGTATTATCTCTTATTATTTGGTACTGTGGTGTCTCGCGGATGTTCAAAACAGGATCTTGCTGTGGTAAATATTGAAGAAACCCAATTGATATTCCACATGTTCATCTCCAAATCTCTGTTTCTGTTCAGATACTATAGAGAGGGCTTAAGGCAATTCTCTAAGATTGCTTGACAGTGGCAAACTTTGGGATATTTTCCAGGCTGAACAGAGCTACAAAACTTCATACCAGTGTTTCATCCCAGCTAAGTATGAAGCTATGCTGGGCTGACCCTGGCTGGATGCCACGTACCCACCAAAGCCGCTCTGTTGCTCCCCTCCTCAACTAGACAGGGGAGAGAAAATATAGCGAAAAGCTCTTGGGTTGAGATAAGGACAGGGAGAGATCATTTACCAACTACTGTCACGGGCAAAACAGATTTGACTTGGGGAAATTAGCTTAATTTATTACCAGTCAAATCAGAGTAGGGTAATGAGAAATAAAAAGAAATTTTAAAACCCCTTCCCCCCACCCCTCCCTTCTTCCCAGGCTTAACTTCACTCCCGATTTTCTCTACCTCCTGCTCCCCAGCAGTGCAGGGAGACAGGGAATGGGGTTGCAGTCAGTTCATCACACGTTGTCTCTGACACTCCTTCCTCCTCACACTCTTGCCCTGCTCCAGCGTGGGGTCCCTCCCATGGTCCTCCACGAGCTTCTTCAAGATGAGTCCTTCCCACAGGGTGCAGTCCCTCAGGAACAGGCTGCTCCACCGCGGGTCCCCCACGGGGTCACAAGTCCTGCCAGCAAACCTGCTCCAGCGTGGGCTCCTCTCTCCACGGGGCCACAGGTCCTGCCAGGAGCCTGCTCCAGCGTGGGCTTCCCACGGGGTCACAGCCTCCTTCAGGCATCCATCTGCTGTGGTGTGGGGTCCTCCATGGGCTGCAGGTGGATGTCTGCTCCACCGAGGGCCTCCATGGGCTGCAGGGGCACAGCCTGNTTTTCCCCAGTAACAAGCGATGGGACGAGAGGAAACGGCCTCAAGCTGCATCAGGGGAGGTTTAGATTGGGTATGAGGAGAAATGCCTTCACTGACAGAGCGGTCAGGCACTGGCACAGGCTGCCCAGAGAGGTGGGGGAGTCACCGTCCCTGGGGGTGTTCAAACACCGTGCAGACGTGGCACTTCAGGGCATGGTTTAGGCAGCCTGGAGGGGTTGGGCTGATGGTTGGAGTTGATGATCTTAGAGGTCTTTTCCAACCTTATGATTCTATGATTCTATGATATTCTCACTTCTCTCTCCAGCTGCAATTGCAGACCCCCCAGAGCGGTGGGTCCATCTTGGAGCCAGCTGGCATTGGGTCTGTCAGACCCAGGGAAAGCTAGCAGCTCCTCACAGAAACCACCCTGTAGCCCCCCTGCGACCAAAACCCAATACAGAAGTCTGAGGACAAATTTAATTCTAATGACATTTTCCATCTAAAAATGAAGGCTGCATTGGCAGAGTTAACTGTGGCGTTAGATTGTGAGATCTCTTCACTGCGATATTTATGTTAACCGATTTTTGTGATGCAATTCCTAGTAAAAGTTCCAGTAGTAATAAAAGCCACTGTAAAATAAGGTTGCCATTTTACAAGATACTTTGTGAAATACCATAAAATCACTTTTGTCATGATCACCATACCCACTAGAAAGATAAGAAAGTGAAACTGTTTGTCAAATATGCCAGGATTATATTCCTATTAAACACTTAGTCTTTAAACAGATGAACATTCTGATATGACCCAAATAGACTGATTCATGTGGGTAAAGTTATTTTTTTATGTTATTCTGCAGGTACTGAGGACAGTCATCACAAGACCTACCTCTTACCTAGCGTCTGGTTTTGTAGGCTCCTTCTGGAGTCAGTAACATCCTTCAGAAAACAATCCACCATGGCTAGGATAGACTTCTGCTCCGAGGCATCATTCAAAAGAACCTGTTTCTTTTTACTGATGACAGAGGAAATTGAGGATTAGCCTTAGAAGGCAAAAGTTAAACATCATGAATACCTGCTTCAATCTCATCTTTCAGTTTAAGTGTAACCTTGTGTTTGATTATACGTTTTACGCGAACCAAAGTCTATTTTCTGGTCTAGACACCTGTGGGCAAGATAGCTTTTCAAGGTGGAAAAACCTTGTTCCTGAAATCCACCTCCAGCTTCTGTACATGATAAGTCACTTGATTTACTTATTGTTTTTACTATTGTTTTGCTTGAGTTGTTTTGTTTCATATACATCTCTACCATCTCAGCTTTTACTTTGCCTGGGACTTCACAGTATTTCAATTCACTTTAATCTGGGATATTACAACTAATACACACTAGCAAATAGATTGCAGAACATGTTGTAGGATATTTCCAGGCCAATGGATGTTTTCTCTTACACTGAAATCGCTGACATTGGGGTTAAGTGCTTCAGAAGCATGGAAACACAGGGGATTGCACCAACTGCAACATCTCCAAAGTAGCTGGTGCCACTTCGCCTGCCAGAAATCCATCATTTCCCTGCCGTGTGACATACTTGCAGCACTTCTGGTTGCAAGCATTTAGCAAATTCTTGCAAAACTCCAGGTACTGTTGCAATAAAACATGGGTGTCTTATATAGAGAAGAGGCCAGGAGCAGGGGTGAATAAAGAGGTCAAATCAGGACCTCTATTTGTAGTATTTTCAGACAAGAGGAATTACAGTCTGTTGTAAAATGGACATGTCTCAGGAACTTTGTATAAGCCAACAATCACTTATTGCACAGCTTAAACTAGGTTTTTTTCTGCACAATTGCCCAGGAGAGCTAACAAAGATGAATCTGCAGTTCTGAGAATCACAGGAGGAAATAAACCTCCTATCTATTAAAAGGATACAACTGTATATGGAAGATACAAAGGGATACCACCCTAAGGTCTGTGCTACCGCATATACCTTTGTAGTGATATATTTTTAAATCCAGTTAAATTACAAGAATTGAATTTTCCTAATCCAGTAGTGAAGGACTCTGGTACACAGTAAAGTACAGAAATGCACTTTAAACATTTGTTACTGTAAAGATTTTCTTTCCTGAGTGAATGTTTAAAAAAAATGAAGTCAGTGGAATTGTGCCTCGCAAGAGGAGGGCAAAAACTATCAATAACAGGCCACAGCAGATTTTCAAGGCTCTACTACAAAGGCTGCAGCCACTGCCTCAAGAACTATGGAAGCAATCAAGAGGGTGAAAAAGTGAGTCTTGCTGCCAAGTATAACTGGGGGAAGTAAAATCCTTCACATGACAACACTTATGTGCTATTGCTGGCTGCTGGCTATAATATGGGACAAGTTCAGTGTAGCTTTAGGGAAAACGGATGCGGCTGACTGAGTTCTCCAGGAACCCTTGTTTTAGTCTAGGGGGAAGTCAACATGCTTCAGTTATGTTGCCTGCAAGACTGGTGCTGAAGGCTTTCTCTATTAACCGAAAGTCCCAAAGTGCCCTATTAAGACAACTATAGCATTCCTCTGTATGGGGAATTTAGCTGGAGATGAGATCCGGCCCTCGATTCTTGTGTGTGTGAAGTGCTTTCTGCACCAGAAAGTTCTGCTTCCAGAATGAACCTGGACAGGCTACAGCACGGAGAAACTGGCAGGGCATGGTTGTAATTACACCTTCTGATCAAATGATTGATACAGTTGAAGTGAATTATCAAATAATATCTAAAATCAATACTGTGGCACTTTTTACAGCTGCAAGCACAAAACAAATGGGTTTTAACTCTTCAGTAGTTTGTCTAACTTAGAACAAAGGAGCTTTTTACATCCAAAATATCAAACAGTTGAATCATCCACTATAGAGCCATCTCTAATATTATATTCTTGGATCAGAATTAGAGGCAATTATAGCACTGTCCAGAGATAAAAACCAGCTGACAAGGGTGTTTCAATTCTAGTCATGGATGATAAACAGTGTGGAGGTGAAATGCTGCAGCTGCTGAGTGATAGAGATTGCTATCAGGATTAAACAGGGAGCCTGTGTTTTACTGGATCAAGAAAGATTAGCCATGTTTTGAATATGGGATTATGAAGTAATTAAATAAATGAAGACACATTTCTGACACAAATGCTACAAGTAAGAATGCAATTACTCACTTGATATACAATGTTTCTGTAATTTATCATTCAGGTCTTTGACTGGCAAGCATATCAGCCTGCTTCATACTAAGTGAAGTCAACCGTACTGAAGTCACTGAAGGACTAAGCCTGGCGTGCCGTGCTAACAAGCGTGTTTTACAGGGATGAACTAACTGCTGCCGTAAATATATAATGGGTAGAACTCCTGCAAGTTTTGGTGGAAACAATGTTCTGCTGCTCTTTACCAGCCTGGCCTGGCAATTCATGACTTGAAGAAATGGTCAAGGGAGGATTCAATTGGTCTGACCCCCAGTGGGATCAAGAAAGTAGTGACTACTGCATCTATGCAAAACTGGAAGCACCAATGTAGCTCCTTGTGCATCAAAATCCTCAAATATTTAGCAGGTAATGTGGTTGTGTATGATGGTGCTGAAATGCAGCAATGTCTGGGGTGAAACACGTGAGCCAAATGGAACTGTATATAGTTGAATGGCAATAGATTTCTGTAAGCTCACTGGGGAAATCTCTTAACTATGAGATTTAAGATGGTGCAAGGTCTTTAATGTCTGTGCAGAGAAGACAAATTCTCTGTTGCTAAAAGCCTTACAGAAAAGGCCCATACAGAATAACTGCACAGTAGTCTGTTAATCCAAGTAAGAAAGGAGAAAGCTTGTGTTCACCCTGCCAGGTGGAAGTTATATAAACCTTGTCTGTCACCAAACCTAACAGTTTTATAGGGATGTCTGTGCACGACAGATATCTGAGAGGACCACACACCCTGGGCCACCATCAGAAGAATGGTATAGTCCAGTGTAGGAGAGAAGGTGGAGCAAGGTGTTTGGATATGGATTTACATCCAAATCTGCAGGGCTTTGGTTTGGATTTCTTCTATTTGTTGCTTTTATTGGGTTAGATTTTGCCCTCCTGCAGACATGTAGCTTTCATTTGATTATATGCACAAGGGGAGAATGTAATGTGGGGTACTTATGTGCGTATGTGCTTGTTCTTTGCCATTAAAATTAATAAACCCTCGTTGTTTTTTTTCAGTCCCGGAGGCTTTATTGTGGTTATGTGGTATTTAGGAACTGTATTTAAAACCAGATCTAGGAATAGAATTGTATACTGAGTTCTGACCTCAGATATAGCAGTAAAAAATTAATGATCTTGACCCTTTCCTGTGTTACTAAAGAAACCTCTAATGTGTCTGTCTGGAAAAAGTGGAATTAACCCTGTTGACAGCTTTCTTGGAGAGAAAAGGCAGCATTTACAAGACTGTTTGATGAACTATATTTGAAAAATGTTGTATGGAACAGCACTCACAGCTGTATGGATGGTCAGTAAAAGTATGTCCTCATTTTGGGGCACCATGTTTACTAATATGATTTGGGGCATCCTGTTAGAGAATTAGGGATGAGTTCCTTCTTCTATCCAGGTGCAGAGAACGAGACCATCAATGAGAGCCTGCACTCCATATTTTAAGAATTCACTGTGGATGTGAAAATTCCCTGTTTCCTATTCCTTGAAATGCTCGAAAGTAAGAGGAGGAGGACTGCCTTCCTCACAGTCTGTGGGGACGGATCCAGCAACAACCACACAAATCCCGATGTAGGAAACTGCCCAGCCCTCTCTCCCACCTCCTCAGCTGACAATGGAGATCTTTCTCCTTTCTTGCTGGTGAAGGTCTCCTCCTTTCACCCTAGCTCCTAGACTAGCATGTAGCTCTCCTCACCTGCCTCCTTCCCATTCTTAAAAATGGAAGACGGCTTTCCCCTAGGCCCTTCTGATGGCTTGGGCAGTCCCTACCTCATTAGGTATGATGAGGCATTTGGCTGTTCATTGAACAAATACAAAATTATACATGTTCCTTTCCTGGGTTAAGTAAAGGTGGCCTGTCCGCCTGGTTACAGACCAGTAATTAACATCTTTGGGCAGGACAGATGACATGTCATGACTGCAAGCAGAGTATCATCCCTACATACTATCGCAACTGTATTGTGTTGTGTTCACCCTTTCAGCTAAGATTTTGTCACCTTCAGCACTCTCCTGGGGGTCCAGCTCCCACCTTAGTAGACAGGAAGCATCAATTTAGTTACAATCCATTAATTCATTAAGATCTTAAAACAGTCCATGATTGACTAACAAATATATGTACAATATCCACTGAAGAAAATAATGCCCGGTTCGATAAACGACAAGCAACCATTTCCTGTCAGGAACTGGAGGGTCCTAATTCTTTTAATAACTCATAATGGCCTTGATACCAGGGGAGCTCTTTGTCAAAAGAAATTAAGAAACCTGGGATGACTTCCATGCCTTTGAAATGTCATTACTTCCGGAAATTGTAAAACCATTGGCTCAAGGTAGTCATATCCTACCCAAAGCTAATAAAAGTTGGTGTTTGTTGGGGTTTTTTTTATGTCGTTAAGGCCAGTTTTATGGCTCTGTAACTCCTCAGACTGCAGCGGTGGTGAAGACTTCATCGCCGGTCTCTCTGAAGAGGACGCCCCCAGCCTTCCTCAGAGGCATCCTCCCCAGCAGCGCGTCGTGCCCCAGCCCCGCCACCAGCCCAACAGCCTCTCGGGGCCAAGGTACACACCTGCCACAAGCCCGATGGCCCTTGGCGAGGCCGGCTCGCCAGCGGGAGCCACCCCGCTTCCCGGCGGACACGCTTCCCGGGTGCCGCGGCTCTGCGAAGCCCGAGGGGATTTTGTTTCCCTCCCCTCGCCGCCCGGAGGTGAAGGTGTAGGTGTAGGTGTAGGTGGTGGTGTAGGTGTAGGTGCAGGTGCAGGTGCAGGTGCAAGTGCAGGTGCAGGTGTAGGGCCGGCATAGATACAGGTGTAGGGCAGGTATAGGTGTAGGTGCAGGTGCAGGTGTAGGTGGTGGCGGTGGCGGGTCCTCAGCACTTCACCTCACGGCCGCCGCCGGGCGTGCGAGCGGCTCCTCCCGGCCGCGCCCTTTACCTCAGGCGGGCGCCGCCGCCGCCGCTCGGCGGGTAGATGGCGCCAGACCTCGGCTGCCGCCGCACGCCCGCC